>OZ024825.1:117422200-117617200 GCA_964016985.1 Anodontia alba | reverse complement strand
TATGCTCTATCTCTCGGAAAAGAAATTATGCCAAAATTATTTAAGAAATAATGAAAAACAACGTTGGCAAAGAATGTCACTGAAATGAAAGCACTTAACAAGCAATGCACTGATGCCAAACAGGCAGTATCGCAAAAAGTACGAAAATGACTACAAATCAGGATTTCAAAATCGGGACACCATTTTGACTTTATAATAAGAATAAAAACCATTCAATTATCTGATAATTATTCTTTCTTTCGAAAAGAAGTTAAATTCAGTATGTGTCTTGTAAAAATGCTTTAGGCAAACGAATGAGATATAAATAATTAAATTAAACACGCCTATATAATATTGACCCCCTAAAACCCCACTTTTATACAGTAAAACTGGGGTTGACAGGGGTATACATTATTTTTCTTACTTCTGCTCAAAAACATAGATTGTGGGTACTCGTTAGAACCGCCTCGATGAGGCGGTTCTAACGAGTACCCACAATCTATGTTTTGAGCAGAAATATAAAAAAATATCAGAATTTTTTATCAGTAAATTTTGATTTTTTTGGTGGTAAAATTTTTAGTATATTTGAATAGGCATGTTTTCGTAATGTAGAATGGTATAGTATAATGTAGACGCTATGCAACAGTATGCATGCTTAATTGATAACCCAACCAAGATAAAAAAAAATGATGTCCTCTTTTGCAAGCAATTGACGTTAAAGCTGTCTAGCTTATTTCACTATCCAGTTATCTATGCTAGTTGAATTTTGCATGTTTGTTTGTTTGTTTGCGTTGAGGTTTTCCGGCCCAGTCAACCCAATGGGGTCATGTCGAGCGCGGTCAGTTTACCTGTACACACGTTTACTGGGCAGGCTTAGTCCTCTAAGCGGTTAACCAGTATTGTGCACATTTCTTCGCCAGAAACTGACAACTGCCCTTCTTGAATCAGCGGAAGGGAGAGAATGACCGTAGAAAATATTTCATGATCAATCTCCACGAAAGAATGTTGCCGACCTCGGCGGGGGTTGAACCCGCGACCTCCTGGCCTCCAGTCGGACGGCGCATCAAACTGTGCCACCGAGGCCGGCATGTTTTGCATGTTAACCATGTTTTATACAAAAAATAATTGTGCAAGGATCTTTCTTTTTCGCTACTTTTGGAAGGTGTGTTCGCTCAAAACTCCCGGTGGTTTATTCTACTGACTGTTCTGAGACCGTGGTCCCAGTGTTAGTCTTACTCTTTGTTGCTTTGTGGTTTACTCTACGTTATTTGTTTTAGATATTGCCATGTCTTAGTTTGTTCCAGTTTTTTTAAGTCCTTTTACCATTGCGATTACCTCGTTTGGGGAAAAGAGAGCTAATCTTAATTCTTTTCGTACGTTTGTTCGATTTGCGCTTGTTTAGTTTCGTCTGTTTCCTTTTTCTCCTGGTGTCTTGGAAGGGCTGCGGCTTGTGACGAGAAATCTGCATTTTTTTTTCTTTTTGGGGTCTGGGAAGGGCTGCGGTTTGTGATTGTGGCACTCCCTGGACTTTTCTCTTACCTTTTTTTGTGATTGTGGCGCTCCGCGGGCTTTTCTTTTACCTTCTTTGCCATCGCGATCGTACGCGGCTGTGCATCTGTATTTTTTTTATAGCTTTGTCAATGTCAAAATCATGCAAATGTTGTTGCCTGATGGGAAATTGCAGGTGACAGTTGCATAGAAGAAAATGGATGTTGACGTGTTAGATCCGATTTAGGACACTTCCTCCGTCACCTAGGAGCATAAACACTTTAATATAACATAATATATACTTCTTGATAGTTCAAGATAAGATAAGTATTCAGATAAATATTTTCCTTTTCTCTTTACGAAAATATTATATATAGTTTCGCTCAAAGAAAAATAAGGACAACAGTCACTGTTTTTTTTTTTTTTTTTTTTTTTTTTTTTTTTTTGAAATGCCGTTTTTTTTTTTGTTTTTTTTTTGTTGTTGTTTTTTAATGCACCCCCGCCCACCCCCAATTGAGTTATTTTGAGTCATCTACTTTGTGCGCATTAAGAACCGCAGGCACATTACATTTCACATTTATGTTTTCATAGGGCATATTTCACTAACAACATGTTTGTTAGTGGTAAGATATAACTTAAGGTGAACAGCCCACAAACTTTAACTTCCATTTCAGTAAAAAGGTGTATAAAAGGCAAACATTTTGCTATATATATTTTTTTTCAATCGGTTGGGGTTTAGGAGATCTGACCCTTTTTACATTTCACAATAGCTTTCTATAGAGGCCACCATTTGGTCAGTCATGTCATGTGACGAAATAAGAAATCGCCAATATCAAGCATGAGGATAACTTGTTTTCTCTTAGAAACAGTGAATTATCATTGTATGCAATAAAAGGTATATTAGTTGGCCATTCACTGAAATTATCTTGCATCAGAATAGCTATTATTTGATGTTTTTGATTGTGAGTTTATCACGTCATAAACTCACAGCTTCGTTCTAGACTCACATTGTCATTTTTTATACCTTAAACTTTCTTATAAATTGATCGCATTACGAAAACACGCCTATTCAAATATATTGACAGTTTCCCCACCAAAAACTGAAAGTTTTCAGATAAATGTTCTGATATTTTTCATATTTCTGTACAAAACATAGATTGTAGGTACTCGTTAGAACCGCCTCAGCGAGGCGGTTCTAACGAGTACCCACAATCTATGTTTTTGAGCAGAAAAATAATGTACACCCCTGTAAACCCCAGTTTTACTGTACAAAAGTGGGTTTTAAGGGGGTCAAATTTATATAGGCATGTTTTCGTGATGGATTTTTATGAACCTTGTTGCAAAACGCTAAGCTACTGACTGCATTTCTTCCAAAATACTTATAGGCCCTCCCCATTAAACTGATCTAACTTTAATCATCTCCTCGTATTTCACCACAGTGCAGATAATAAGTTTGTTCCCTTTTGGATAATTGAGCCTATTTATGGTATTTTTGAAAATGGAGTTCTGCTTATGAATATGCAAGAGGGCGTAAAAGTTGCAAACTGCATTACTGCTTATGAAGAGTCTCAATACTACCGAGACTCCGATTTTCTATCTGTAATGTAGTCTTTGTTTCCAAAGGCAACCTTTTATATTTATATTTGAATATACACATTGCTCAGTTGATAAAAACATTTTATTGCCAACGTTAAGGGTTACGCGGCATGAAAAAAAAAATCTGTAATTTTTTTTCTTTTTAACTTTTTCTGTACTAAGAGGAATAACCCCTTCTACTTTAACAGAGATATACTATTTACAGACTTACGAGAATTTCTCTCTTTGATTTGTGTTTAAATGTTACAGAAAATTTGTTAAAGAGAAGTGTCTGGCGATAATTCTTGGATATTTTTTTTATTTTCCATGCCAACATATGTTGTGGGTACTCATTAGAAGGGCCTTTCAGAGGCACTACTAATGAGTACACACAACATATGTGCCTACAAAGAACTAGAGAAAATTATCTGAGAATTATAACTATGTAAAAAAATATCCCAGAATCATCTAATATACGATTCAGTATCGACTGTTTGACACATCAACGAATTTTCCGGCTTCTTAACCCTTGTCCTGCTGAACCCGGATATACCCTGCCTTTACAAACACTGTAGATCCAGATCAGTTGGCTTCTAAGAAGAACTGATCTGGATCTGCACTGTTTTACATTCAGTATATGAATTTGAATCAAGTAATCTGATTGGCTGAAAATTTGAAAAAGGGCGTGGCATCTTAATTTATTCAGCAGGAGAAGGGTTAAGCGCGAGTTAAACTAGTTTAAACCTCCGGTAGCTTTCCTGTTACTAACAGTTCCAAGGCGGTTCCTCTTTTGCAGTTCGTCTTTGTTTTCTCTGTGCGCCTGTAGAATCATATGTGACGTCTATATTGTCCTTATTTGTTCCTCATATCTCTTTCTTTGGAAGCCTCTGGTTGTCTGTGATTCGTGATCGTGGCATTCCTGGATATCTTCACTTCTATTTCCAAATGCGTGTTACGTGAGCAGTATTCGGATGCAATACACGTTATTGAAGAACAATTTATTTTAACGTAGATCTTGTAGTCAGCAAGGTTTTCTAACCCAATCCCGTAAAGGCCCCAAATCAGGTCTCTGACTCCCGGATCGGGTCATTCTAGTTGCTATTCTACACAGCTAGAAACTTCTATAGACAGCTTTACCCTAAAATGAAATAATTTGTTGTCAAGAGTAGACTCATTGTCAGAGGTGCGGCAAACTCGTTTGAAACCTTTGAGGCCCTGAAAATATATAGCGACTGGCAATAAGTAGGTTTGTCGTTTAAATATCTTATTATAATCGCTAAATATAACAATGAATTGTAATCTTATCTTTTTTAAATAATGAGCTGCTTCTGTTGTGAAACACAAGTATGAGTATATGCTACTTCTACAAAGTATGATCATTTTGCACATCAAAGTACCCTTGTTGGCAACGCATTCTTCAGAATTCATTGCTTTTGAAGGCGGGCAGAAAATATATTGAGCAGGCTGCATAAAATGTATTTCAAGGGAGATCATTTGGAAATAATAGTGCAAAAATTAACATTAGCAGATTAGGGTTGAATTGAGTCGATTATTCATGAAAGATAATAAATATATAAGCAGGAAAAATTCATTGCTTAGTTTACTTCTGCAACAAGGTATATCGGAACCCGAATTTTACGGTGACTTAGTGTACAGGTTTAGAAAATTTGTATGTAAATCTAACTTTTCGGAGCAATTCAGAAAGCTTACTAACCGTTATAAACGTATTGGCTATAGCCTGGATATTATGCGGCAGACTTCATGCATAGTTGTCAAAAAAGGTAAGAGAAAAGTCCAGGGAGTGCCACAATCACAAACCGCAGCCCCTCCCAGACCCCAAGAGGAAGAGGAAACCGACAAATCTAAACAAGCACAAATCGAACAAACGTACGAAAAGCACTAAGATTAGCTCTCTCTTCCCCAAGCGAGGTAATCGCAATACTAAAAGGAATGAAAGACACAAGAACAAAATGACACACGGAAAGACATATAACAAATCGCCTCGTAGAATAAACCACAAAGCAGCAAAGAGTAAGACTAACACCGGGACCACCGCCTTAGAACGGTCGGTAGAGCAAACCACCGGGGGGTTTAAAGCACTTTTACAGCTAGCTAACCATCCTGGGTCCCGATGCTACTCTTAATACAGAAACCCAATCATTGTTGATGGCTATGTTTAACTCTTTAATTGCACGACGGCGGTTCGGGCCTCAGACTCAATGACGGCCTCTTCGTAAAACTTTAATTAGTGGGTTGGGGCTAGACGATATGTCTTTGGCTTGGCCCGCCGTGGTTCAACTATTGGTTTTCATTTACTTTGGCATATAGTAGAATTAGCCATGAGTACTTGTCTTTGTTTATTATAGTGATTAATGTACTTTTTATGTTTTCGCTTTGATGCATTGACTGAGTTGGGAGCCTTTATGCGAACCGAATTTTTATGTATTTCTGTATTAAGAATAGCATCGGGACCCAGGGTGAAGTTAGTTAGCTGTAAAAGTGCTTTAAACCCCCCACCTCCACCCCCCACCCCCCCCCCCCCGGGTGGTTTGCTCTACCGACCGTTTTAAGGCGGTGGTCCAGGTGTTAGTCTTACTCTTTGTTGCTTTGTGGTTTATTCTACGAGGCGATTTGTTGTATGTCTTTCCGTGTGTCATTTTGTTCTTGTGTTTTTCAGTCCTTTTAGTATTGCGATTACCTCGCTTGGGGAAGAGAGAGCTAATCTTAGTGCTTTTCGTACGTTTGTTCGATTTGTGCTTGTTTAGATATGTCGGTTTCCTCTTCCTCTTGGTGTCTGGGAAGGGCTGCGGTTTGTGATTGTGGCACTCCCTGGACTGTTCTCTTACCATTTTTGAGCACGAAAAAAGTCTTATTACCTCGGGGCCAGAATGAAGGAAACGAAGAGACACTGCAACAGAAATACCGCCTTGGAAAGTTCAAAAAGAAAAAAAAACTGTTTCGTGGTTGAAACCTGTTTTTATCACAAGAGACACTCAGATTATATGAGTCACTGCAGTCTGATATTTTTTTCTAAACCGGGGCACAACATTTCCCAGGTGATTGCAAGAGCGCCCAGCGGAAACGCAGAACAGTCTTCGCTGTCCGCCCGAAGAAACGTTTGCTACCAACAAGTGCCCTGAGAAGATTGATCAGAATGCACACATTTGCAATCTGTTCTAAGTCTTTGCTTGGCGCAAATGCAATATTGTAGGAAATACTGTGTCCCCGGCTCATGTTTTAACGATATGTAACTGGAGCTGAGGCAGTTAGGTTTTAATTCTACTGAACTTAAAGCTTAGGATGACCCTTTTTGTTTGTGTCATCCGTCTGTTTGTACGACTTTGAAACTCCCGAGGCAAGCGTATTCAAACTTCATGTGGCGCCGACTGTCGAATAGGTAGACTGAAAATTTGTATAAATGTATAAAAGCATGAAATATTAATAAATTTTAAAAGAAATAAATTCTAAAAGGAATGATTCTTAAAACCATTGGACCAACTGACACTGAATTTCATGCAGAGCATTTAATTAAAGGTTTGGATAGAAGTTTGCCATTGATGCTCTCTGCCTGCCCTTGAGCTATATACCGATATCCGAGGCCCTCAGGTGAAAGTAACGTTTAGGATTACTATGCTTAAATGTTCATTTTGGTGTTTTAGATCAATACTGCATGTATAAGAAATAAAAACAAATCACAAATAGTAATTAGTTAATTTAATATTTTTATCAAAACATTCGAACAGAAATGTTAACAACAACGGCTTTTCAGTGTTGAAAGAGCTTTATGCCTATGGTCGCCGTTAATGATTTAATTGAATTAAGTCAAGTCAAGTTCACAGAAGTCTTCCAGCAGCAAAGAGCCGTCGTTAAAGGTTAGTTTACATGCAATTACGTTAAAGTAAGATATAATGGTATTAGTTATTGGAAAATGTTTAGTCAAATACTGTCAAATCAAAATAGTTGTTTTTATATACAACACTAGTTCTCATTTACAACTTAATTGAACACATATATGCCGAGTGGAATCTTCTATCTCAATGCTTTACACCGGTCTATTTCTAACAAAAGGGGTGTAGTTTTATTATTACCATGTTTTAAAGAAATTCCTTTAGTTACAGGATAAACTGTAGCCCTTGATCAGGCATACATTCTGCGGTGTCTGATCTGGATGGCATAGCCCCTTTTATGGGACTCTAGGCATAGATGGGTCAAGAGTAAACAATGATAAACCTATGCAATGCATAGAATTACATCATAAACACAAAAAAATACATTTGAATCACTACCAATAACCACGATTGAACATCTTGGTAAAGGGATATAAGCCTCAGCATGCCTGCTCTAAGATATTGCAATATGATGTGCTGGCTGGGGTTGGGTTTAGGTCTACAGTCGTTATTTTTATCCCGACAGTATCGGACCTGGATTGACAGGCTTAATGCTTTCTTTAAGCAAGAGGACATATTGAAATGACACTGACTACAGTACCCCGACATCCGGTCGAACCGATCTAAATCCTAGCTGTACTAAAGCTTAGCGCAACATTTTATAAATGAAAGAACAGCCAGTTCCAGTTCGCAGCCTTTTAGAACTTTATTGACATGAACAAGCAATGGAACGATCCTGTCACCTGCGGAAACCCAAACTATATAGAGGTCATAAAGACAAGGGGCTTTTGAAATGTTATATAACACCTTTATAATTGTTGTTTATACTGTGTAACGTTTTCTACACAATTGATTTGGTATATCTATCCGCTTAAACCTTGCATCCCTAAGTTTCTGAAGTGAATTCTTCTATCATTGTATTTTGACATGTCCACTGATGCAAATACGGGCTTATGTCCCCCCCCCACCCCCCCCCCCCCCCAAAAAAAAAAAAAAAAAAAAAAACATAAAAAAACAACAACAAAAAAAAAAAAAAAAAAAAACCAAAAAACAAACAAACAAAAACAACAGAACCAACTGTCAACCAGACGATTTTATAGCAATCAGATAAAATAATAGGAACAAAATTTGAACTCCAATAGACAGATTAGGATAAGAATAGTGTATATTCCTCCAGATAAATCAATATTGAGATTAACAGAAATGATCACAATCATAGAATACATAAAATGGCGAAGAAATGCTACAATCAGACATCGCCGTCTACCTTCGATATCAGATGGAAGAGCGCATGAACAGCAAATAACAGAAGAAAAAAAAAAACATGAACAAGACACCGAAGAAGTAGGAATAAAAACACTTCGCATACATAAGACAAAAAGAAGAACTGGAGCAAGTTCCCAGAGGGTCACGAATACCCTCGGCAGATGCCGTTTCTTAATTATGAAATATTTTTAAGTCAATGACAATGATATAAAGCCAAATCAATGAACCATGAAATATAGGTCACTGAGCCACATATAATTTAAAAGGTCAACATCTGAGTGACACTGCTCTATCATCCCAAGTACATTTTTTTCGAGTAAATAGTCTTCAAGACATGAAGGAAACTCGCTTGAATGTGGGTAACTGACCTACACATACTTAAGAGGTCAATCTTATGTGTCACATTGCTCCATTATATTAACTATGATGTTAATCCATTAAATAATCTAGAAGATATTAAGCAAAATCACAAGACCATGAAATATCTGCTGATTTATATTTACTTTTAGGACAAAGTTTTGGTCACACTGTATCATTATCTGTGTATATGAAACTTAGGCATCAGATAGTGGGAGATGTAGTTGTAGTCATAGTACCCAAGCCATAATCCAAACTCATAAACCCGTAAACGAATGACGAATCAGAATGTTCAGACTAACAGACATGGACCCCAGAATAAAGGGTGTAATCAGACGTCCGCGGATAGTAAGAATTACTTGGTAAGCAAGCTTCGCCCACCATGCCCATAGGCCTGAAAGATAATGTAGGTAGAAGCGTATGTCCGGGATTTTGGAAGTTTACTTATGGCTCGTCATTGGCAAAAACATCAGAAACAATTCTGAAAACTGCCACGTTATAGATCATGGTGTCTTCTATAGAAATTCTTAAGTGTTACTTCCAGTTTGGTTTTTTGATAACCCTGGCTCAACAACTTTGCAGTGAGCGCTTTCCCACGCTCCATGAAGTCCTGATAATTTGAACAGACTCTGGCATTACGGATTAACTGTGATACGAAAACGCCATATGCTGGTGCGGCAGGAATATTACTGCTCAGGAATGGAAAATTAACAATGGGGAAAATTGAAGTCATCCCATTTGTCGTAAAGCCTAGTAGTAAGCTTTCCACTCTCAATGTAGAGATAACAATCTAAGTATTAAGAGGAGGCTGCAGTCACCGTTGTTTCCTTTATTTCAAGTTTACGTGGATAGATGAATTCCAAATACTCTGCAAATTTTGTGCTTTTTAGAGACAATACATCATCTGTATATCTGAAATATCGTATAATTGTAGTGTTGTGCAAGGTGTTTTTACCTGCTTTGAGGAGACTTTGTACAAACTCCGCCTCACAAAAGTATAAAAACAAGTCGGCAAGCAACAGTGCACAGTTGGTACCTATCGGTATACCGATTGTTTGCTGAAATATAAGACAAAATCACTGGGCTATGAAACATAGGTCACAAAGACCTTCATTTATTAAAATGCTGTGTCATACTGACCCAGTATCCCAAACTATGATATTCATACATCAGCTTGTCTTCAAGATTTAGCATTAAATCACTGGACCATGAAATGTAGTTTACAGTTACCTACATTTGCTTTCAGGACAACTGTCGGATAGTACTAGCTAATAATCCTAAATAATGATGTTAATACATCAAATAACATAAAAGATACAAGGCAAAATCAATGGATCATGAAATATAGATCAAGGTGACCAACATTTTATGGTGTTAATTGTGGTGTCACACAGAACCAATATCCCAAGTATCACATTAATCCGTGAAATTAACTTACAGATATAAGGTTAAATGGCTGAAACATAAAAAATTAAGTCACACTGACCTTGACATTATTACACTGAAGATTGTGATAAACCATGAGTGATGTCCATCCTTCTTTATTTGTTTGTAAAAGTGCTTTAGACCCCATGTGGTTTCACTTTGATGCACTGACTGAGTTGGGAACCTTTTATGCAAACCGAAATTTTATGTTTTCTGTATGAAGAGTAGCATCGGGACCCAGGGTGAAGTTAGCTAGCTGTAAAAGTGCTTTAACCCCCCCCGGTGGTTTACTCTACTGACCTGTCTAAGGCGCTGGTCCCGGTGTTAGTCTTACTCTTTGTTGCTTTGTGGTTTATTCTACGAGGCGATTTGTTGTATGTCTTTCCGTGTGTCATTTTGTTCTTGTGTTTTTCAGTCCTTGTAGTATTGCGATTACCTCGCTTGGGGAAGAGAGAGCTAATCTTAGTGCTTTTCGTACGTTTGTTCGAGTTGTGCTTGTTTGGATTTGTCGGTTTCCTCTTTCTCTTGGGGTCTGGAAAGGGCTGCGGTTTGTGATTACTCGTCTTTGTTTATTATAGTGATTAATTTGATTTTTTATGTTTTCGCTTCGATGCATTGACTGAGTTGGGAGCCTTTATGCGAACCGAATTTATATGTATTTCTGTATTAAGAGTAGCATCGGGACCCAGGGTGAAGTTAGCTAGCTGTAAAAGTGCTTTAATCGCCCCCCACCCCCCCCCCACACCCGGTGGTTTGCTCTACCGACCGTTCTAAGGTGGTGGTCCCGGCTTGTTTGGATTTGTCGGTTTCCTCTTCCTCTTGGGGTCTGGGAAGGGCTGCGGTTTGTGATTGTGGCACTTCCTGGACTTTTCTCTTACCTTTTTTGTGATTGTGGCACTCCCTGGACTTTTCTCTTACCCTTTTTTTTACTCTTTTGACCGTTCTAAGGCGGTGGTCCCGGTGTTAGTCTTTGTGGTTTATTCTACGAGGCGATTTGTTTTATGTCTCTGGTTTGTGTCATTTTGTTCTTGTGTCTTTCAGTCCTTTTAGTTTTAGCTTGCGATTACCTCGCTTTGGGACGAGAGAGCTAATCGTAGTGTTTTTCGTACGTTTGTTCGATTTGTGCTTGTTTGGATTTGTCGGTTTCCTCTTTCTCTTAGTGTCTGGGAAGGACTGTGGTTTGTGGCTGTGGCACTCCCTGGACTTTTCTCTTACCGTCTTTTTTTTTTTTTTTTTTTTTTTTTTTTTTTTTTTTTTGTATAAACAAACTGCAATATACTACTTTATTGAGGCGTCCTAGATTTTGACCTTTAGCTCCGCCACGGGGTATGACCAAGGAGACCATAGATGTAGAATGGAAGAGAACCCACTCAGGTACCCCAATACCAAACATGAAAAGTTTCTAATTAGTAACTGCAGTGATATACGTAATCAAAAAAACTTCGAAGTAAATCATGGTCATAGCAGGTGTTAACAAACGGAATAACTGACGGTAGGACTGAAGGTCGGACAGACGAACGGATGGACGGAACCGACAAAAACTATATAACTCTTCGGCATACTTCGTAACAAAGAACTGTCTATACTGGAACAACTGTTTTAGACCGGTCAGCCTTAAAAATAATTTTACAGGATCCAATGTTTCCCACTAGTTTCTAAATTATTATTCGAAATATACAGACGTACTGTTATCGCAAAGTTTAGCTAACTCGGTCGGAGGATTCTTACACTTATGAATCCGCAGATGCCCTGTTCAAGATAACATTTATAAGATTAGTTTAGTAAGCAAACATGCAAACCAGTATATATAGGAATGTTTAAAATTATTGCAATTTTTTATATACAAATAAATGTCAAAAAGATTGCCTTTGGAAACAAAAAACACACAAAATCACGAAATACAAGTCCATATTATTCCAAATTCATGTTACTGTATTTGAAATTTATTAGTAGCAAATATGCATCACTTTACATGTATGACATTAAACAGTTTTACACCACCCGTATTTTAATATAAACAGATATCTAGTATAATCCAAAAGAAACCTGATCAGAAAGATAATATTATTAAAATTATCATTATACATTGATTGTAGTATAAAACGTTTCCTCCAATCCATTTGGGTGAAAGTAGTATCTGGTTTGGCAAACTTACAAATCCCAATAAAAAGGCATTAAAACTGGCTTGTTTAAATTCTACTCCATCAATCAGAATGCAGGCAGTTTACTTTTGAAATAGTTAAGGTTAGTTTTATACATGGGGTGAAAATATATCTGTTGAAATAGAACTCTGGTAAACAAGAGTAACGGAATTTTATAACAAAACAAGCCGCAACGTGAGAACACGTACCTTCTGACATGCGCGTCCAACGAAGACTTAAATCAGCCTTCGCATCCTGCAAATGCGCAGGCTGGTCTGAATTTTCGCTGGATGCACATGTCCGTAGGTACGTCTTCTGATGTTGCGGATTAAGTAGAGTATTGGCCAATTACATTAGAAACAAATAAATTACCGTCGTTCCCACACGAATCACGATGCGCACGGGTATATGGATAAAATGTATTTTATTTCTGAAGCCTCATTGTTTGTTTTGGAAGCTTCATTTTTTTATACTACAGTCGCTGCAAGTTTAGTTGTTGGTCAACCTGCATTTCTGACGGTTGTTTATTTAGGCACATCGTCTACCTGGTAATATATGGCTCTTATGCAACCAAACAATTTGAATATTGAGACTAAATCCACGATATTGTCAGATCGTAGGCATATGTTTTTAAATGTTTCTGCCCAGAAGTTCATATAGAACTAGCCAGCAGTTTCAAATAAAACCAAGTATGCGCTAGAAACACTGGTAGAGCCATGGCAGAAGTTCTACTATTGATAACCTGTGCTTTCATATGAATAAAAGAACCATCAAAGTGTTGAGCTTGCATGACTTTCACAAAGCATTACCAATGCAGTCGTTGTGGTTTAAACTTTACCTGGAACGCATCTGACGTGGTGAACTCAGTTGTTTTTGTTTCTGTCTAAAGCAAGGCAAACATTCTTTCAAGCTTTTCCTAAAATTCTTTGAGAGCAAGGCATACAAAATAGGATTCAGTGCGGAATTCAAGTAAAGCACAACAAAGGAACATGGTGAAATATAGACTTCAACCGTGTGTGGTAACGCAAAAAGGTTCCAATGATGATTTAAAACTTTAAGATGGTGTGGAAGAACACATATGGAAAAGGCAATAACTATTGCGGTCAAAAGTCGAACGACTTCCTTCCGTGCCTTAGCTACTCTTTTTGAGCCCACTGGATGTTCTGGCCTGTAAATCGTTGACGGTTTTTTGTGTGATACACCACTTAACTGATCATTTGATATAGTACTGTCTGTTGGACTATTTGGACAGTCGTCCTTCATGTTGTTTCTTTTCGATGTATTGATAAAACACTTTAGTTCTTCTCGAGACTTTGTGCCTGGCGAGCCGCCATGGGTAAAGGTAAAAGAAACCGGTCCATTGAAAAACACATTGTCTTCTTGCTTATTACTTTCGGTATTACCACTGCCACTATTATCGCGTTGTTCGTTTGGACTCCTATTCAGCTCGTCCGATGCTTCTGCTTGACGTTTCGTTGACCCTGTGTATATCGGAGTCGTGCAGTGCGATCTGGTTGAAAAACTACCTACTGAACTCTTTTTGCTTGAACTTTGGAAACGTAAAGCGGATACAACGGTAGTTTTCCAAAGTGTTCTACCGATTATGTAATAGATTATTCCAATCATAGTGAGTGGGATAACATACCAAACGATCAGGTTTGCAACGCTTAAACCCTTCAGTCCTGAGACGCTATCGGAATCAAAATAACAAAATTCAACATTGAAACTTCGCAGCTCAACAGTATCGTAAAATATCAAGAAGGGCACATTGTATGTAATCGCTATGATCCAGTTGACCATCTGCGTGACAATAAGTTTCCTCCGTGTTAACAGGTGTCGGGCCTTTAAGGGATGTATAATTGCTATATACCTTTCCACAGCAATTATCGTCAGAATCAAGATGGAAGCAGTGTAGCTGACATTCCAGACATAGTAGTAGATTTTGCACATGGCCTGAAATAAGAAACCAATCAAGCATACTGCTAATGCACGAAAACAGTGGGAGCCACTACGTGTGAAAACGTACCTTCTGACATGTGTGCCTAACGTAGACTCAAATCAGTCTGGGCATCCACACAGGCAGATCAGAGTCTTCGTTGTCCGCATGAAGTAGCTTCGAAACCTTTTCTAAACAAAATGTGCCTAGAAAAGATTCTGATCAGACTGCTAAAATGCTCAGCTCATCTCAATCCTCGCAGGGCGCACATGTCCTAGGGTACATTTTTTGATGTGGCGGCTCAGTGGGAGATCTACAACGTAATAAAATGCAAAAGTAAATAAAAGGAAGACTTGACCATTGTATTTACAAAACAGCATTTATTTTGATAGCACACAGTCCATGCGTAACGTACATATACCTTTTACTTTCGACTTTGTATAAAGTAAATAAGTGAACACAAACACTTATAAAATCAGATCCACGTAAAAAAAAGTAAAAGAAAAGTCCAGGGAGTGCCACAGTCACAAGCTGCAGTCCTTCCCAGACACCAACGAAGGGGAAGAGACAAATGCAATTGGACTTCCACAAAAAGAACAGATGTCAGGCAAAGTTTGGAAGCCTTTCAGATAAAAAGGTGGCAACTCTGTTACTCAAACTAAACTGAAACATAATTCTTAAAAAAAAGAACATTACATTTTATGTGTACACTTGTTGTGCATATAATTGTAAATGTGAGCAGTACAATTGCAAGAATCATATATGGGGGTACCCAGAAAAGGCCACAATCACAGAAAACAGCCCTTCGAATGCACCGGATAAGGT
Organism: Anodontia alba; assembly: GCA_964016985.1. Taxonomy (NCBI): domain Eukaryota; kingdom Metazoa; phylum Mollusca; class Bivalvia; order Lucinida; family Lucinidae; genus Anodontia; species Anodontia alba. The sequence goes on along the minus strand of OZ024825.1, from coordinate 117,602,321 downwards.
TTGGTGGATACAAAACACTTTTTTATCAAAAGCAGAACGTATGATATGAAACACAGCTGCACCAGAAATACAGCCTTGGACCAGTTAACATCATAGCTGTTGAGGAGGGACAAACCTACCTTATAAGCACCACATATAATCTTTCATGTGTGGTGCGATGTATTTTACATAGACACAAACGGTAAGAGAAAAGTCCAGGGAGTGCCACAAACACAAAAAAAAAGGTAAGAGAAAAGTCCAGGGAGTGCCACAACCACAAACTGCAGCCCTTCTCAGACATGAAGAAGAAGAAGAAACAGACAAAACCAAATCAGTGCAAATCGAACAAACGTACGAACAGCACTAAGCGAGGTAATCGCAATGTATGAAAACACCAAATATACTTCTTTATTAGACTTTTAGTATATGCGTATGGACTAATGGAATTAGATTATGTCTTAAATGAATTTAATAGAGTACGCAGCAAGAGGAAGCAAGCAATGAAACCCGAGAGAAGAAAAATACTTACCCTTCCAAGGATCCAGGTGGGCGAGAGGAAAGTTGACAGGTTTGGTAACACACAGAATACACCAACACACAAGTCGGCCACTGCGAGATTAGCGAGGAAAAAGTTTGTCATACTTCTCAAACGTGGACTTCGTGCGACAGCAAACAATACGAGTGTATTTCCTGAAAATAAACAAACATAATCTAAGAAATAGTGCCTCTGATTACATTATCATAAAAATTAAATGACACGAACACCGACGGCTCGTTTAAGGTGGCTAATTCTGAGTCCCGAGTAAATTCTTCGGATAGCTCAAGAAAACAAATATTTAGAGATAATTTAGGAGAGTTTTCTTACTTTATCATTTAAATGTATGTTTTGTGTACTCAGTGAAATCCAGGAGATTCTAATGAATACATTATACATATCGTCAGTTTATATTATTTTATAGAAGATCAAAAAGACATCCCTAATGTATCTCAATTTTACTCCAGATCTGGCACTATGATTGACCCTCACGGGCTCAAACTTTCCTTGTCTAGAACGAATCTCCACCGTACAAAATATGTTTGGGGCACTGAAGTTCGAATGTTTGTATTTTTTACCATACAGTTACATTATTTCTTCCTTTTGTTTTTGTACTTACGTTTCAATGACTGATATGATTTAGGATACATTGTAACAAGTAAAAGATGTAATTTGTAAAATCAAACGCAAATCAAAACGGAAGTAGCTTAGTGACCTATGTAATCACCTTTTTAACACTGTGCATGCTGGGTAAAACTTTCAGCAGACAACATTGTGAAATACTTTTTTTCCTTATAAAACAGAATTTGACATTGCAAATGTCTAATTCCGACATTGAAAATTGTCTCCTTAAGAGACACTTTGCATGAAGTGTCATTTCTTTTTTTCATGGAAAAAAAAAAAAAAAAAAAAAAAAAAAAAAAAATCTGGGTTTGTTGACTGCTAAATTTGCCATTAACATATTAAGTGTTCATCGAGTTCTTGCATGTTACAGTTCAACCACTTGGACATTAGAGAATTTCGGTGCAGATAAAAACAGAAACAATGTGTGTTCGGCACACTAAATAAGTTGGAATTATATCTACAAGATACACGTTTAATGTATAAGTGGCTATCAAATGACATCAGTTCGTGTAACTGAGCATACATGTGACTTCCTTGGATTTTTCATAGCTATGACAGTATGTGGCATTTGAAGTTACTCTATGTTAGTGAAATTGAAACTGTGTACAATATGATTTCTATAGAATAGGATGTAATGTACCTGTTAAGTGACAGACTATTCAAGATTCAAATTAGCTGCATTTTTAATTGAACTACTGTTCGGCAGGAGAACCGGTGACGAATCAATCCTAGACGGTATGTGCCTGGCCTTATTTGACCGTGTTCGGGCTCATGGCTGTTCTATTAGCGCGTGACTTTCGCTCTGGCTATAAGTTAGTATGGACCATGAAAATAAAAACTGCACTAAAGTGAAGGAAAGGTGCTGGAAGACAACTTTTACAACCACCACACAGAACACCAGCTCTTATGAAAGTAATGTTTATCGAGTGATCCTTCCGAAGCAAAAAACACATGAAGCAAAGCAAAACAAAAATCAAAGCACTGACAGCACTGGCGGGTCGATATTTTCTGGGTCTAGGCTGAGAAAATAGTACTGAACGGGAACTTTCGATCGTTTCATTAAATTCTCAACTTTCTGTAATTTAAGCAAACATTGCAGACTTTGATTAGACCCCTTGTTCTGTGGCGTCTGATCTGGTCTGCACTGTTTGCCAGTGTCCCATATGTCTTAGTCCAGGTTTTCCAGATGACCCTCTATTAACAGCATTCTAATGTCACAGCGATAAGAATAAAGCGGCTATAAATAACCGTTACCTGGATTTTGTCTAACACGCTGTTTGATTACATTGGTCAATGATAATTACGTGGGCAACTACCTCAAGAAATGTTTGGCGTTTGTATACTTTGGCTCGATTGTAAACCCAACAAAATAAGAAACATAGTCTGTAATAGTCATGTAACATACACGTCTACTCACGGCTCCTATTCCATGTTTGAGCGACATTCTATTTTCAAATTAATCTATATGAGGTCATTTCAAGTGTAAAGTTGAATATTTCGATAATGTAAGTACTTCTCTCTGATTTTAGTACCTTGCTGCTGTACTAGGTTGACATTAGATCAGATTGCATTGGCATTTTGATTTTACCCTAAATATTCGAACATTTTAGCTTCTTACCAAACAGGACCTGAAATTTAAAAAAAAAGTCAATTTCTATCAGTCTTAAGTCTAAAACTTCTGACTGAATGGCAAACAGTGTAAGGCCTGATAAGACGCTGCTTGGTGTCAAATCTGGGTCTGCGTGTTTTCTAAAGCTTGCATTTCCGAATATGTACTAGGTAAATACGAAAATTGAGAAAATTAAATACGAACTGCTGTCACAACCTTTCTATCATATATAGAATAGTTCTTGTCCGAAAACGTAAATTTAAACCAGTTATATTATGAAGAAAGTATTTTTTGTTCATAAATCATCTATTTTTAACCAAATACCACAGTATCTAACAGTGATTGGGCTTCATGTTGCAAGCTTGGTACATTAGTCTCAATTACTGAATGTCTATTTTATGGGTAGTCCGAATTTTGACACAATATATCACAATTCTCTTCGTCGTCCTGTCTGTGATTTTATTGTGGTCTGGCTTCGGATCGCTGTCTTTCATTACAGCGTTTTGATTATGTATATTTCATTTTGAATTTTCACTAATGAGGTAGAGGACTCCTAAAACATATACACTACAACCTCTTTATAACACGGTTCGTTATAACACGGTTTTGGATATAACACGGTTCAAAGATGGATCCCAAAAATGTATAGATTATATTGAAAAAAATGACCATAAAGGTTTAACTAACACGGTTTATGCTATGGAACGCAACAATAGTGTTATAAAATGGTTGGGGTGTATTTGTAAGAGCTGCATCAGAATGCATGGAGAGGTGTCGCGCGTGTAAAACCGGTTTAAGCCGCTCCTCTGTTGCAATATAGGGATAAAACATGGTTTTTCATATTAACATTCGCCAGGTCCCGAGGGAGGTGTTGATAACCGAGGCCGGAGGCCGCGGTTTTCAACACCTCCTAGGGACCTGGCGAATGTTAATGCATTGAAAAACCATGTTTGATCGCTATTAATGCATAAAAACTGAAAGCATTTGCTACATTTCGCGTTATTTCTTGCACTATTTTGTTTCGCATTTTCACGGATGTCTCGCGAACGTAATTTCCACGGACTATGCTCGTTCTAGGGCCGGGCAGTACACATCTCGTAACGGCAGCAAATCTGTGGCCCCGGTATGAACATACTGAAAGTTGCGTAGCCGTGCATTAACAGCGCGTAAATAGCCTTGTTAATACACGGATTTTCTCCGGTTAATGCACGGCTGGTAATAACGTGCGGCACTGCTTTTTATGCAATAATTCTTCATTGTTTGTGCATATGTGGTTCATATATGTAGTGTTTTCTCATTATTTGTTCCTCATCTCTCTTTTTTTCGCCTCGAGGGCATTGTACCTCGGGATTGTGGCATTTCCTGGGTATCTTCGCTTATTTTTTTAACACTTCAATACACAATGATATTTAAAAAGTAAAACTAGTATTATTATGTGCATATGTTTGATGATTTATTTATTTATTTATTTATTTGTTTGTGACTGAAACACAAAATCAAAGACAGAAGTATCAAGTATCGAGAAGGGTCAACGTAAAGTTCGTTGGGCGCAAAGGCAAATAATAAATATAATTTAATTGCACTGCACATTGTGTAAAGAGGTATCGGTTCAAAGAGCACCAACGGAGCGAACTGGCTGGTGCTTTGATGCTTGTCAATATATTTAAGAGGAGTAGATAAACTTGGTACAAGTTATCCCAGTTTTATAAGGGAGACAACTTTTGTGACTTCCTGTTTGATTCTCAGCTCTACAACTCCTTTCTGAAAAGGGGTAAGGAAAGATTATGCTCCCACGGGGAATTCTTTGCTATTAGAGTAGACCCCTTTTCAGATGGAGACATAATTAGTTAATACAGAGTTGCCTTCCTTGAAATCTATCTAATTCCTTTACTATCAATACGATTTCGCAGGCCTTCGATGTACGCATATGCGGTGAAAGCACCTACGCTCTTGACGCGACACAATTGAAAGTGACAAGGTTGTTGCTAGAATCTTTACAGCCTAAACTGTTTAATACTGTGTAAATGTTCAATGTTCTTAATTTAGTACGTATTTTCTACGTAACATACGTCCATCTTGTACACCAAACGCACAGTCTCTTGGACCCCTTTTTAGCTCTGGGAACCCTGCTCTCGATGATACAATTTAGACACATGGAGTAGTACATGTACGTGTGCGCTCTGATATTCATTCCTAGATGAGTTGGTACGTGAAGCTCATAGGATCAGCGTAAAGAACATTTGAACCCATTGTAGTCTGGAGACCCCTAAACGGGTAATTTGCAAACAGTGCTGGCCCAGATCAAACGATACAGAACGCTGCGACTGATCAGGTTCTCCACTGTTTGAAAATAGAACAACCATTTTTCTCTAGGAATATCTAAATCACATAACCTGGCATACCTAAAATCGAAATTAGAATCTTCCAATATATAGTTTGGGGGAGCTCATTCAGTCTACAATGGGTTCATGTGAAGTGGATGAATCATAACGTCAGAAAACGTACCTTCGGACATGTTCACCCAGCGAATTTGGTATAGTCAAGGATGCAAAGTTTTTTCATGCGAAGAACAAAGACTGGTCAGACTGCGCGGATGCGCAGGCTGATTTGAATCTTTGCTGGGTGCACGTCAGATGGGACGTTTTCTCACGCTGTGGTTTATTTTAATTTTCGTTACTCCTGATTTTAATTGGAATTTCAGCAACTACGTGTGGTTATACCAAGATATTCATTTGCAACTTTCAGTTCAGGTTTAAATTAAGTATGCATGTAATCAGATTTATCTGTGACAGTCACTCATAATGGCGTATAGAATGGCTAGAATGTGTATGATGTTGTTAATCCATACTAGAATAAACTATTAAAACCATTATAATGCCACACATGTTAAAATGTTTGTAGCAAACAGAAGACGTTGCAAAATTAAACACTAGAAATAGGACTCTCTGGTAAACACAATAATGCTATAGGCGTGATGTCTGGCTCTTAATTGCTACTGCAAAAATGGAGTCAAAACACTATTAATCCCTCTTGTCAAAGAAATTAGTTTGTAGCTTTGATGAAATGAGACGCATCATGAGAAAAAACTATTTCCCCACATACACCACAACCTCTTTATAACACTGTTGTTGGGGTGCATAGCATAAACCGTGTTAGTTTAACAACCGTGTTATATCCAAACAAAAATGTATAGATTATATTGAAAAATGACCATCTGTGCATTTTTGGGATCCATCTTTGAACCGTGTTATATCCAAAACCATGTTATAACGAACCGTGTTATAAAGAGGTTGTAGCGTACATGTAATGCTTATGAGAAAATGAAACTTTGCATGCGCACGCTCTCATCAGCGCATACGCAGTGGCTTAGCAAGAACAGAATTATTTTTACGCACACTAAGGACAAATTTTGAAAACTGCGCCAAATTCTTTCCTTTAAGAGCAGCCCCTGTGTTAAAGAGGCAAACTATTTTATGTTATTGGCACTTTATTATGGATATTTTCTTACGCATGTTACGCACATGCGTAATGTGCGTAATGAGGCTACGCATATGGAAAGTATTTCTACGATTGTATAATTGAAACTTATAGATTAAGAGGAATGTATATACTATCACGGGCGACAACTCTGTCAAACTTGTTTTTTTTTTTTTTTTTTTTTTTTTTTTTTTTCAGAAGGGGCAGAAAGTCATAAGAAAGTATGTCTGGCAAATCTACCATATAAATGCAGTCCACTTAAGTCATCTCAGTCTGGAGACCCCAAAAAGGTTAATTGTCAAACAGTGCAGCGCAAAATGCAGCGTCCGATTAGGATCACCAGTGTTTGCAAATAGTTCAGCCATTTTTCTTTTTCTGTATGAATATCTAAATAACATAGCCTGACATACCTTAATAGGTTGTACAATTTTGTCATTAATGAAAAAATATTTGCACATTTTCCTGAATAACTGTAAGGGTTTTAAAGTTGAAACCTGGTACACACATGGTCAGTGTGCTGATGTATCGACCTCTGGCTGAGATGTAAGTGGAAACAAAGTTTCCATATAGGGATCACCCATGGTTTTTCATGCATTAACATTTGCCGGGTCCCGAGGAAATTGTTTGATTACGAGGCCGCTATGCCGAGTGTTCAAATATCTTCCGAGGGGCCCGGCAAATATTATTGCAATGAAATAACAATGGATGATCGTTGTTCTTCCATAACTTACGATTCCAAGGACAAATGGTGACGAAAATGCCCGAAGGCGCCATATAAACTCTATATAAACTCTTCAAATGCGACGGCAAACCAACATGGCGGCTAGTTCAGAATTAAGAAATAAATTATTCCGAACTGTGCTCAAATGCCTAAGATAAAGCACAGTTGATTTTGGGTTGTACCCATTTGAGCACTCACTCGCTTCGCTTGCTCGTGCTCAAATGGGTACAACCCAAAATCAACTGTGCTTTATCTGGGGCATTTGAGCACGGTTCGGAATAAATTATTTCTTATCTAACACCCCTCATTCGGCGAATTTTGCATAAACGAGTTTTTTCTTGATTTATTTTTATTATTACTTTTATTACCTGACTTTCCCTTTGGTAGTAGACAATACCTCTTAAGCATTACGTCACACGGTTACGTAGTTACAAGGTTCGATGACGAATATTCAAATGGCGGATAACTTAAGCGAATCAGCTGACGATGTAAAATATAACATCGATGTAAAATATAATAAAAACTTGTTTCCTGTGTTCATGAAATAATTGCAAAACGTATGGAATTGGAGAGCCGCGATGGACTTAAGAAGGACAGATATAAAACAGCAAAATAAGAATGCTAACCGACTTACTTTAGTTTTCGAACATGTCAACAAATACACGATGGAAACAAGAAGTAAAACGAATATGTTTGAATGGTATAACCTGTACAGGAATTTATCAGGTAAAAAAAGTCAAAGAACTGCAATGCTCAGAGATCATTTTCTGTCTTAATACATAATATTATTTATTATGTATATGAATGTTTCAGCCAATATTGTAAGCTAACGTCCATAGTTACCAGGGGAGCAACTTTCGCAACAGTAATATGATTGGTTTCCCGTTGATAGCGCGCGACGAAATTCCTATGCTCAAATACCTTAGATAAAGCACGGCTAGAAATGTAAAGACAAAGAAGAAACAACACGTGCAGGAGTGTTAGAATGTTGTTAACAATGACGCCAGTTGCGCAATGACCATCTGACGTCACCATAAAATTCTAACATGTTACGTTCGGCTCAACGTAACGTTATCAAAGCAATGCCCATCTTGTGATATCAAAAGTTCAAAATTCATGTTCAGACAGCACCTGAATTTCATGGTTTGAACATGGGTTTTGTTGTTTGAACACGGCTTCTGGTCCATTTAAGAAAAGCTTCAAACAGCTATGTTCATAGGATTTTATGCAAGAATTTAGATTTGTTTCCATCCCACTATATTAACCAAAGCAAAGGATACAACGAGATAAAGTGCAACAAAATTAAACAAAATTAAACTGAGACAATTAGTTTCCGCCAACGTCTTCGTAGGTTCCCGATATTATCTACGATCGAATTTTATGTTTAGCACAAAAGGGTATCGATGGGGTTTATTGATTGCCTATTAATTGCCTATTTTTTATTGGCTGCTGATTTGTGGTCTACCATTTAGGTGACCGCTGTGATGTGGGATTTAACAATATTAACAAACATGGATAAAAAATACCTTGTTAATGAACATATGCAAATTTTAAAAGACCTGTATAAACTGATGCAAACATATCGCTTCATGTTTATTCTAGCCCTGATAGTGTAACGGCGTCGGGCGGAATCAGAGCTACTTAAAGTGCCGATGAGCACATTTGTCAGGAGAGACTTGCTCGTTTCTACTAATTAGTTTAGGAAAATTTGATATACTTTCAGGGAAGGAAACTCTGTCAAACTGGTTTACAGTCAACCCTCTTATAACGACATTCAATACAACGACAAAATTCGTTATAATGACAATTTGAATGTCACGAAACCTTCACTCAGGAGGTGAAGTTAGTGAGAAATTATGCAAGAATATTGCATTAGAATTTCAAGCAACATATATTTTGGATATTTGTTAGAATCGCGTCAGTGAGGCGATTCTAACAAATATCCAAAACATATGTTTTATGAGGAAATAAGAATAAAACAAGATCTACCTTTTCATAACAATCTGTCCATTAAGGATTCTTTACAACAGCACATTCATTTTGATGGCAACATCTTTGGGAAGAAATGTTGTCGTTGTAACGAAGGTTCACTGTATCTTCCTTCTAAAAAGGCAGCCTACTCCAAAATGAAAGGATGCGCTCTCTATTAGAGTGACTCCTTTCCAGAAGGGGCCTGGTGAGAGAAACCCCTTTTACAGCAGTTTCTTGGTGTGCAGGACACTAAAACGGTAAATCACGGGCGTTGTCTTTCTTATAAAAATGGTGGAAAGCATACCAAGGGTATCCAGTTAACCTATTTTATTTAACCAACCGGTGTTGTCCGTCGCAAACGTTCATGGGGAAAGTGTTATACTGGAAGGCGACAACACCCAGGGAAACCCGATATCGGGATATCGGAGGTTGCGAGATTTCGGAGGTAAACAAATGATGTCATCCAGCGACAGTGTATGTACTTATCCTCTTTTAATGATCAGAAAAGTGCTTCTGGAGGATAAGCAACGTAACCTGTATTTTCTCAGTTAAATAGTTTAATATATGAAAATGGCATTTCAATATAAAGTATCCTCCTATTTATTCAAAATCACGTTTGAAAAGGAAATTTCATTGTTTTTCACCCAAATTCCATTTTCAATTGTTTATAGCTTTTATCCTGTAAAGCTTTTTCATTGAGTATGTATGTCTGTATAATTTAGAACCTTTCTATAAATTATACAAGAAATAGTAGATGTGAAAAAATTACTTAAGTGGCAGATTTTTTAGATTTCTTTTGGGTTGTTGTCATATTTATTGGTAACAGGATGTCGGAGGTATGATGCAGGGATGTCGGAGGACAGATTTATATTGGTTAACGGGATATCGGAGGAAAGGAAATTTTGTGTTCTTCTTAAAACGGCTACATCTTTTCAGAAACGTGATCTTGCCTGGTTTAATATGTTGAAGACGATTACCTGAATCGTCAGGAGTGGCATGTAGCAAGCGAACAAAGCGTTTATGCAGACTGGCAAAGAATAAATGAAATAATGTGCCATAGATTTATCAAGATAAAACATCAAGATAACTAACCTTCGTGATGAAAACCCCGGTAACAAACACGACTTCACATAGAAAAAGTGGGGATTGCAGGACTATAAATCCTTTTTTTTTTTTTTTTTTTTTTCTTGTTTCTGCTCTAAAATATGTATTGAGGTACTCTTAAGAACCACGTTGTTTCTGCTCTAAAACATAGGTTGCGGGTTATCGTTAGAACCGCCTCGATGAAAAAATAATAATAATAATACGAAAATTAACAGTTTTCTTTCTTAAAAGTTTGTATTTTTTAAGACATGAAAATTTCATTCTGCGTGTTTTCATATTTGTTCATCACAACGTTTTGTGCTTTGGTGAGTTTCCAGGCCTATACACAGACTTTTGAAATGGAAGGGGCGGGTGTGTGAATTCTTGGCTATTCTTAAAGGGGACACAGATGCCAACAAAATGCCGATGGGGGATGCAACATTAAGGAATGTAAAGTGATTTTATGACCAAACCTGCATGATTTTTAAAATAATTGGCCCGAAAGGGGTACAGGTCTCGTTTCGTCGTTTGGTCGGTCAGACACTCCATGGATTTTTCACTTACATTTATTTACGCTTAAAAACCCAGGCCTGTGGGTTTTGAAATGGGAATGGTGTGACCGTATGGGGGCGTGCAAATGCTCAGAAAATATCGATTTAGAGGCGAAAATTAGGGGTGTAACCTGTGTTTCGATTAAAATCTGCTTGGTTTGATTTTTTAGATAATTTGTCCACAATGGGGGCTACGTTCGCCAACTCCACCTCCCCCCATCTGCTTGATTTTGAAATGAATTTGTCCACCCCCATCCCCAATCACATACACACACGCACGCGTGCGCGCGCACGCACAGCGCGTATGGAAGAACACGTTACAAAATATGCAATGTTTTCTATTGATAGCAAATAAAAATGACAAAGGTCTCCTCGATACAACTCGATACAACTCATATAATTATCATATCAAGCTAGCAAATTTATGCGGTGAAGACCCCTTGTAAAGCTCACATATTAGGAAAATGGGATTACAGGGGAATGTGTAATTTTTCTGGCTGCTGCTTAAAAACCTAGATAAGCGGACTGTCCGTAAAGATTTGTAGACAACAATGTTAAGTAACACCACATGGGGAGTTCTTATAAGACAGTTTGCCGACAAGCATTTAAAATCAGGAGCGTTACATAAATAAAAAAAAATACAATTAAGATTCTCTGATATGGAATTATAATACAAGCAAAGAACAGTATAGTTCTAAATTTTGATGCACATTTGATGAAATTCCGTTAAAATGATGGGAGTTAAGGGCATTACAAGATTTCAAGATGACTGACATATGGGCGTTTTCTTTTTGTTTTGAATGTTTAACTGGATTCCACAGATTTTAAAGGAACTATTTACCAGGCTCATCGTGTTATTATTATTATTATTATTATTATTGTTGTTGTTGTTGTTGCTAAATTAAGCCACCCACCTAACACAGGTAATGGTCAAATATGAACGACTCAGTATAAGAAAATAGATAGATTCTTGTAATTAGATATACAAATGTCAGCCCGATGGACGAATAATTAAGCACATGTTGTTAATTTTATTGTAGAGTTTTTGTACTGATATTGGTGAATATTGTGCCGAGTTGGGATATTGCAATGAATAATTGATATATCATAGATTTACAGTGGTAACGTTACGTTTATTATTTCTGATCTGATGGCACTCGTTGGCACCGCATCGGCGCTGCGGTTCTTACGAGTTTCCAAAATCAACATTTCAATCGAAACTTAGGTAGGAAAATATCACGTTTCACATACAGAACATCATTTTTGCAGCGAAAAGCTGTTTTATTGCATATAAGTTCTTAAACGTAATGACATTGGTTCTAGTAATATTATTACATTAAACTCTCCTTCAAACCAATCAAACCCTATTAAAATTGCTACAAATTGCTACAAAAAGACACCAGTATTTGCACACAGGCTTAGCACCATATTGTGCGAGCAGGTTTAATTTATATTGCTTTTTTAGACAGAACTCACTCCGTCATATTTCAGTGCCTCCGAAATCCAGCAACAGTCCCTCCGAGATCTACAGCATCATGTGTCAATGTACCTCCGATTATTCCGTTATCCAAAATTTCGTTTTCGCAATAATAAACCAACATGTCATTTACCTGAGATGAAAAATAGATCAACTTGGTTCAAATGCCGTTTTCACCTCCACAAAGTAGCTAAGAAAGGAAATATTTGCTTTAACATATTCATTATTATGTCTCTAGAACGGGCAACTCAGCTTTTTTATCAAATCAATAAGATATAAGCTATAAAAAATGTATAAATACATACCCTGTCGCTGGATGACGTCATTTGTTTACCTCCGAAATCTCGCAACCTCCGATATCCCGATATCGGGTTTCCCTGGGTGGACAATGCCTGTGCATATTGCACTTTTGTGGTGCTTGATCATATTATATCACATGAAATTTGCTGAGAACACTGGTCAGCAATATAACTCCACATGTCACAAACAGAACATGTTTGGATTAGTTCAGGGAGGGTTTCTGGTAAATGGATACACTTTAATTGACTGGCAACTCTGTCAAAATGGTTTGTATCCTTTCTAAAAAGTGGTCTACCCTAGAAGGAAAGAATTTGCTTCCATTGGGGGCTTTTTTTTCCCTTTTAGAGTAGGCTATTTTTCAGATTGGGCTTAGCGTGCAGCAACGCGAACATGAATTATTAAAAAATTATCTCCCTTGACACAAACAGCCGAAAGTCAACCAGGTGTTCATGTCCCCTTGATATCAAGCTCCAGCTACTAGTAATGTACGTCTTGCAGGAATATAGCCTCGACGTCCCCAGGTAGACATTATACATTACACCTCTTATTTGCAGTATGAGCAGGTGGTGTAGAATGTGTATTGACACTAATTGATGTACGAATTGTATGAAAAGCAGTGCCAGGCATTCATTACGAAAATACGCCTATTCAAATATATTTCAGAATTCTACCACAAAAAATGAAACGTTTCAGATGAAAAATTCTGGTAGTTTTCATATATCTGCTCAAAACATAGATTGTTGGTACTGGTTAGAACCGCCTCTGCGAGACGGTTCTAAAGAGTACAAAAGTCTATGTTTTGGAGCAGAAATAAGAGATTAATGTATACCCCTGCAAACCCCAGTTTTACTGTATAAAAGTGGGGTTTAAGGCAATCAAAACTATATTAGGCTTGTTTTCGATTAACTGAGTTCATGTTATAACTGCCTGAAGATCGTTTTTGGATTACTTCTTAAACAGAGAATCTAGTTTTGATATTTTTAACAGGTTCCTATTCAATTTATATCATATTCCTCGATAAGTGCGTTTTAATACCACTCATATTTTGTAGCAGTATAGTTTGTAGCTTGAGCAAGGAGTATACCTGAATACAATGAAAACAAAATCTATGTAAAGCAGTCTACATTTAATTCTCAGGATATATATGTTTAAGAAAATGGGACAGTTCATTAAATACCAAATACCTCTATTTTTCTGACATCTACAATGTCTTAGGATATTGTTATTCTTAGTCAATATTCATAATATCAAATAATATTACAAATCAGAAGATACTAAAGCATTGATTCCTTATAAAATACATGGCAATTTCATTATGATTTTCATACACGCTGTGTTTAAATCATCTTTGAAGTCTTGAATCGAGGGCCTGATAGAAGACAGGCCTGCCGTTTTTGCAAAAAGCTGTTGCAGACTTAATAGGAAATATAAGACATGGATAAAAATACCTTGTCAATGAACATATGCAAATTTCAAATGACCTGTACAAACTGATGTGTAGGTGTGATGCAAAGTTTGCACGTTTAAGGTAAATTAACACACCGCATAGTGAATAAGTCTGAAATGGAAATAATTGTCTCCCTTCTCATTAAGGGTAAAGTTTAAAAAAAAAACAACAAAGCATACCTCTGAAAGTTAATTATTTCTTTCAAAATTGGTCTTATTGTAAGATTTCAAATCAGCAACAAGTCCATTTACTACTGATGATGTCTAGGTTCATCAAAACATGTGAAGACACTGCCACCAATTTTAACACTACAAATTAATTGGCTGGAAGATTCAATACAATTAATGGGCTGAAAGACATGATACAATTAATGGGCGGGAAGACACAATACAATTCATGGCAGAAGACAAAATACAATTAATAAGTGGAAAGACAAAATACAATTAATGTGCGGGAAAACACAATATACGGCATACAGTGTATGCTGATGTTTGAGCAAAATCTATTGTCAACTAAAATGAAAAAAGTGAAAACCCAGAAGCATTCTACTTAGATCTAAATTGGATCGTTATTGACCCGACTAGAATACGTTCGTGCCGAGGGCAAGTAAATTCAACGTTCATTATTCACTATATGCAAGAAAATTGAACATTTCGAAGAAATTCAAACATTTCAAGGAAAATCAAACATTTAACGTAATAACTAGTACTCTAGACGTCATTAAAATCTCTGTCTACTTAAGATCTTTGCTATTTGAAAACCAAACTGGTGTATACATACAAATTATTCCTAGTCAGGACTGACAGACTCCAAAAGTTATTCAGATGAAATAAAAATACTCCAAAATTAAAGCTGATTTCTCCATCGTGCGCTTATTGAATATTTATGTTACATAACCGAGCCCCAACGTCCGAAAACGGGCCTTTGGATATGTGCGCTCAGCAAAGATTCACATCATGCAGCTAGCACACTCTCACATCATACAGCCAGCGCACTCGGATACTCTTTTCTGGACGCATTTTGAAAAGCTGAGAATGCAAGGTTACTTGATGCGGACATCGAAAACTCTGGTCCGGCTGCATAGATGCGCAGGCTGATTTGAGCCTTCGTTGTGCGCACATGTCAGTAGGTATACTTTCTCACGTTGTGCTTCATATGATCTTGAATTGAGGGCCTCGTAGAAGATTGGCCTCAGGCTTCAAATGAAATTCTACCTATTAAATCACGCACAAACATAACTGAGACGAGCCTCGGGAAAAAGGCATCGGATAAATCTTTCAGTGCCCATACCCGTCTCTTTACCCAGGTCACATATCTAGGTCTTGGCTGGTTTTTCCTCGGTATATCGGTTACGTGAGCAAACAGCAAAGGTCCTGATGATGCGCAGGCTTGTCTGAACAATGTTGTTGGCAGATGCTATAACTTCCCTTTTCCCATGAAGTGATTTGCATGACCAGCATGTATGGCACACAGTTCATCGAAAGGTGGAATGGCTAGAGCTCCTAGGTAAACAACTGGCATGGAAATATTTACCCCGCCCCCCCTCCAACCCCCACACGCAGCCCCCCACCCAACACACCCACCCACCGACACACACACACACACACACACACACACACACACACACACACACACACACACACACACACACACATTGGAGACTGTCGGAAATGAAACATTTTGTTGGTAGTGGGTGCAAATTATTTTCTTTAGAAAGCAGTCCAATTTTAAGATTTCAAAAAGGGCTCAGGCTGTTACGAGACTGCGCGAACAGTCTGTACACGTAGGAATTACATTATTCACCCTAAGTAATCTGGCGCCAGTTGACTTACAGCTGGTGTTTAGCTAATACATCTTAATTTTAGAAAACCAGGAACCAATCGTCCAATATACAAGTACTACTTTGTCCTAAAGAATTAAGAATCCCGACAGTTAATAATAATAAAACAAATAATTATACATTGTAGTAGTAGTAGTAGCAGCAGTAAAAGTATAGATATTCATGAAACTGTTTCTAAATAAATTTTCTGTTCCTTTTTTTAGGAAGAAAATCCCATATTTGAGATAATTGTAAACTGTGAAATCTCCCACTGTATATACAGTCGAATCTCAATGGCTCGAACACGAACAGCTTTAAGACCATGGAAATTCGTTCGAGAAATTGGTGGTTCGAGCCACTGAGGGTTAATTATGGCACCAGTTCAGGAAGCAAATAGCGATAAGTTAGGGGATTCTTTTCGATTTTCTACACATGAATTGTATGTTGAGTGTACTCATTAGAATCGCCTCGATGACGCGATTCTAATGAGTACACACAGCATACAATTTCACGATAAAATAAGACAATTTACTTAAATATTTGTTTTCTTGAGCTATCGGGTGAATTTCGTAGGGACTCAAAAACGAGTTCGAATTAGCCATAGTAAACGAGCCATCTGTGTTAGAGCCATCGAGGTTCGACTGTATGTAAATATATAAATCCTTACCATACGTGTTCAAAAAAATAAAGTCCCTTTCACTACCTGTTGGCTATGTGGCAAAAATATCAAAACTGATCTAAACTGGGTCTAAATTGTTTGCGCCGGTCTGTCTGTACGAACAATTAAGGCAAATAAGACACACGGTGGGTGTCCGGGTCCCGAAAACATATATTTCCGTAAGGCGTATAATACGCTGAATATGGTCCGGAAACATTGAGTAATATTCCGTTTACAACCGAGCCGGGCCACGGCATTTCCTACAAGACTGGATGTGCGCTCAGCGAAGACTTAGATCAGCAAGCGCAAGTTGATCAGTCTTCGCTGTCGCATGAAGACGCTTCAAATCCATGGCTACCCATCGTGATCTGCGAAGCCTCCGCCCAGATTGCGCGGATGCGTATACTGATCTAAGTATTCACTGATCACATTTGTACTCTAGTAGGAAACACCTTGCCTCGCTTTAACTTATTATTACTATTTGCAATAACAGTATAAAATAAAAAAAAGTGATTAACGAATACGCCCACATTATACCCTAAATCATCTTAACAAATGCATGCATTTAGAGAATAATGCAAAGCCGTAAATTTAATGCAAATACTAATTAGAAAGAATCTGGGCATACAACTCAAATTAATGGCTCCAAAAATATCATACGTAACGGATTTTCATCATGCAAAAGAATAAAGAAATGTCGCGAAACACAATTACATGACTTGTCTAATATTTGTAGTTGTCTTAATGGATTTTTATCGATTTCATACACAACAGAATCAGATTTTAATGGCGGAACACAGTATAACGCTTTACAGAAATTTTACTATGTTCTTAAATAATACACAAGCATTGATTTATTATGTGTTCTAGCTATCATTTTCAGAGAATACATAAGTACATGTGATTGTATTTACTATATTTACTCTAAATAAAGGCGACACCTTAACCCATTAATACCAAGTGGACGCTTCTACCTTTATTCTTTGAACCGGTCCATTTCCAAAACAGGGGGTGTCTGGTTAATTTTTATCATTATCATGTTTGACAGCAATCCCTGTATTTAAAGGGGAACGCATATTGTGCTTTAAAGTAAAACACTTCACAAACAATGAATTCTGACACAAATTTGATCAAAATCGGTGGAAAATTAAGTAAGTTATAGACAACTGAATAGTTTAACATTGGTGGAATGGGCGCCGCCATTTTGAATATTTAATGAGGTTTCATCAAAATTAAAATTCGTTTCATAAAGGTAGTTATTCTCATAAAGTTGATTTATTTTGGGGGAAATGATTGCTTGTCCCTAAAATTAAAAGATTATGAAAGTCTGTAGCAAAATTATTCTTAAAAACCCTTTATAATTAGGTTTTTCATATTTAATTTGGGCTGTGTGACGTTTCAAAGCCTACAATATGGCGGCATCCATGACAGCCATTTTAAATGTATTCAAACCACCATAACTTCCTCATTTCTAGGCCGATTTTTTAAACTCTTGCATCAAAATAAATGGCTTGTTAAGCACTTTACTCCAAGATATACTTACAACTTATATTGCGTTCCCCTTTAAAGGAAACAGTATACACCCTGATCAGACGCCGCGTTCTATCTGGGTCTACAATGTTTACCGTTATCCCTTTTATGTGACGCTTGGCATAAATTGGTTAACTCAGTACCATGCTATTCCTTGAATTTAATCAGTTGTATAGAAGAAGTCCAGGAAGAGCCACAATCACAGAACATAGCCTACCAATGACACCAAGTGGAAAGGCAAACAAACCATGCCAGGCAGTACACATGCAACAAACGGAAGAAATGCTAAATAACCAGCTCTCCCCACAAAGAGATGGTAACATTGCTAGACACAAGTCATCAAAACAACAACGAGACAACCATCATGAAAACATGCCTATATAATATTGACTCCCTTAAATCCAACTTTTATATAGTAAAACTGGGGTTTACAGGCGTATACATTATTTTTCATATTTCTCAAAACATAGATTGTGGGTACTCGTTAAAACCGCCTTGGCGTGGCGGTTTTAACGAGTACCCACAATCTATGTTTTCGAGCAGAGTTTTTAATCTAAAAGTTTCAATTTTTGGAGGTGAATATTTGAATAGGCGCGTTTTCGTAATGGAAAACAAACCATGAAAAAAGTCCCGCAGCGAGCAGTCACAAAGATCAAACAACACCCAAACCACCGCCTTAGAACGATCGGTAGTGAAAACGACCTAGCGGTTTATTATATATTTTACCGCCCCCAAATTTTCACCCTAGGTTAAAATTTTGCAAAAATACAAAATGATTGTTTGGCTCGTATAAGGTCCATTTTACATTGCATTTGATCTGGGTATACATCGTTTTGTTTTCTCACACACACACACACACACACACACACACTTTCTTAGTCTCTGTATCTGTCTCTCTGTCTCCCCCCCTCTCTCTCTCTACTAAAGTTTTTAACTGTTTGTTTGTGTTGAGGTTTTACGGCCCAGTCAACCCAATGGAGTCATGTCGAGCGCGGTCAGTTTACCTAACCACACGTTTACTGGGCAGGCTTAGTCTTCTATGCGGTTAACCAGTATTGCGCATTCTTTCGCCAGAAAAAAATTTTAACTGTATATATAAGATTTCAAGTAATATAAATTTACTCGTATTATAATAAATGGCAATTAATTAAAAGTTAAAATGCTCTGTAGAATAAATAATGAAAACAACACGAGCTAAGGAAATGAGTCGTTTCTCCTTGTCTAAAGTAACATTCAATTTGTCAATTGTTAACTGTCCTTTTGACTTTGTACTTGCATTACGAAAATACGCCTATTCAAATATATAGAAAAATTTCATCTCCAAAAACTGAAAATTTTCAGATAAAAATCTCTGATATTTTTCTTGTGTCTGCTCAAAACATAGATTGTTGGTACTCGTTAGCACCGCCTCGGCGAGGCGGTTCTAACGAGTACCCACAATCTATGTTTTGAGCAGAAATAAGAAAAATAATGTATACCCCTCTAAACCCCAGTTTTACTATATAAAAGTGGGGTTTAAGGGGGTCAATATTATATAGGTGTGTTTTCGTGATGGGGAGAGTGCCGTATCTAATGTTGTGAGAACTTGTGGCCCGACCCCTTGCATTATAAATTTTGCAATAAATATGATTAAACTAAACTAGGTGTTAGGTAGTTGTATCGATTCCTGATCACCGCCTTCCTTTCTAATCAATGTAACCGCTGCACTTATTTTGATCGGTTGTCTTTAATTAAGGGAAAAAGAGACACTGGTAGACTTTACGCCCTTTCCGCTAAGGGGGTTGGGTGGGTGGGGGGGGGGGACAATTTTTGTAACTTCTTGTTTGCTTTACTGTGCACAAGGCTCCTTCTAAAAATCGTCTTCTCCTTAAGCATGGAATTAGCTTCCGTCCTTATAGAGTAGACCCTTGACCAAAGGGGGCAAAACAAGTTTGACAAAGCTATCTCCCTTGAAAATGTATCAGTCCCCATCCTTATCAGCAAAGTTTGTGTTACAGGTTGCATGTCCTATATGTATCAATGCTAAACTTATATAAAACAACAACAGAAATTTTATTACTAAGGATCTAACGTGTCCGAATATTTAGGATTAATCCGTAAATCTGAACAAATCCATTTTACCACCTGCTGACGTCTCTAAAACTGTTGGATGAGTGACATTTAGTGTTAACCCTGATAAAAAGCCGCGTTCTGTGTTTACACTGTACAGGCCTGTCTGTACGAATACTAAGGGTAAGTACGGTAACATTACAGATCGCTATTCTGTTTTATATCTATGTCTGGTTACGTGTACATACACATCAAACTGGTCACGTGTACACACAGATCAAGGCAGCGTCGTTTATCATCATCGTATGACACTTCAACGTTTTCAGAGCTGCACTTGACTGTCTCTAGTCTAGAGTTATGACTAAATTCATTATAGTTTATAATTCTCTTTGATACAGAAAGTAAAATAAAATGAAGATAATATTAACATGCTAAGATTATCACGCACTGATTATTAGTGACAATATTAATATGCTAAGATCATGAAACACTGGTCTCTAGTGAAAATATTAACATGAGAATATTAACATGCTAAGAATATGAAGCACTGGTCACTAGCGCCAATATTAACATGCAAAGATTATGAAGCGCTGGTCTAACACTACAAAATTAACACGTTAAACATATGAAGCACTGGTTACTAATGATAACTGATTCATAACCTTAGTATGTTAAAAATGCCTTAATTTTATTTTCATCACGAAAACACGCCTATATAATTTTGACCCCCTTAACCCCACTTTCATATAGTAAAACTGGGGTTTACAGGGGGTATTCATTATTTTTCTTATTTCTGTTCAAAACATAGATTGTGGATACTCGTTAGAACCGCCTCGGGTACCCACAATCTATATTTTGAGCAGGAATATGAAGAATATCAGGATTTTTTATCTGAAAATTTTCAATCTTTATGGTGGTGTAATTTTCAATATATTTGAATAGGCATGTTTTCGTAATGATTGTCTATATGAAAGAAAGTTATAAGCATTAATAATATTAATACATTTAGACACCGGGGCTGGAGCCAGTATAGAGTTGCACATTATCAGAAATAATCAAGATCAATGCGATTTATATGGGGAACCACTATATTGTGAGACAAGTCTAAATTCGTTCGTAACAAAATTATTTTTTTTGTCATTTCAATTAGTGACAAAATAATTGTTTTTTCTCTTCAGACATCTTCAAAATTAATAAAATATACAGTGTCATCCTATTTATTCTGCTGTCTCTGTTGCACTCGACAACCCGCGTATTTCAGCTTGGTAGATTTTCAGCCCACTTTGCAAGGGAGCTAGTTTTATGACCCCAAGTTTTCTGTCTTACACACCATGTCCCTTTTAAAAGGGGTCTTACCAAAATAGAATTAATTTAAATCCATTCCTTTTCAAATTATTTCCTTTTAAAGTAGACACTTTTTCAGAAAGGAGATAAACAATTTTGACAGAATGACCTACTTCTGAAAGTGTATTTATGCATCTTAAGCTGCCGACATAAAGACTGTATTTGTAATTCGCCACAATATTAGCATTCACAACTGTGCAGAATGGTAAGCGTCGTTGATATGTTGTACAAACACTTAATCGAGTTAAGGAAGGGACAGAATCACAAAGCTCACTTTGAGCATTATGTCTCTTCAGAAATCATGTGTTTTGTTCATTGTTAATAAAAATTAATTTTTCAAATAAAATCCTCCTAACCTAGATTTTAGTTGACTTCAAACCCGTTTTACAAGAAGAAACTGTCACATTGGCATCTAATTTGAGCCTAATTAATTTTGAGTAAAAAATATCAATTCATACAGGAGCATGTACCCAGCTAGCATTCTTTATAAATCTACAGTGGGCCGTTATCGGCCCGTCAGCTACTCTGACGGGCCGATAACGGCTCGATCTAGATTTATAAAGAATGCTTACTGGGTATATTCTCTATGTAATGCAACCTGGTTTACACACTAAATAAGCGGTTTGTTAAATAATCCAACGTATGAAAAATGTTTTTGAAATTGATGAGATACAAAGTTTACTTTTTTTGAGCAACAATGGTTTGGGTCATTTTAAGGAATTTTACAGCTTTAAATGCGTCTTATACTTTAACAGTTAACAGACATGGTAAAGAGTGGATTTTAATCAAATGTTTTATCATAAAAGCATCTGCCATAGCCCATCCGTTAAAAAATTCTTTTAAAGAGAAGCCTTATACAGGATGCACATTTTTATCTTAACCCTTGTCCTGCTGAACCCGGATATATCCTGCCTTTGCAAACAGTGTAGATCCAGATCAGTTGGCTTCTGAAGAAGCCAACTGATCTAGATCTGCACTGTATATCATTCAGTATGTGAATTTATAACAACAATCTGGATCAAGTAATCTGATTGGATGAAAATTAGAAGTGGGAGTGGCATTTTAATTTATTCAGCAGGACAAAGGTTAATACTTACTTATTACTTACTTAATGAGCCAAAACGTCTGAAAACGTACTACCGGATATGCGCGCCCTACGAAGATTTAGATCAGCCTGCGCATTCGCAAAGTTTGATCATAAACTTCACTGGACGCATTTTGGGTAGCCAAGGATGCAAAGTTTCTTCATGCGGACAATGGACTGATCAATCTATGCGAATGCGCAGGCTGACTTCAGTCTTCGTTGGGCGTGCATGTCCAAAGGTAAAATAAACTTCAAAACGATTGCTTTT
The DNA here is from genome assembly GCA_964016985.1 of Anodontia alba. Taxonomy (NCBI): domain Eukaryota; kingdom Metazoa; phylum Mollusca; class Bivalvia; order Lucinida; family Lucinidae; genus Anodontia; species Anodontia alba. The sequence continues at coordinate 117,579,795 of OZ024825.1, read as the reverse complement.
GGAAACAAAGAACACACGACAGATTAGAAAATGGGAGTCTCGATTTTATTGAGACTCTTCATAAGCAGTAATGAAGTTTGCAACACTGCTTACGCCCTCTAGCGTATATATGAGCAGAACTCCATTTTCAAATATACCACAAAGAGTCCAATGATACCAAAGGAAATGAAACTCACGTTTCTACTCTAATCTTTATCGCGCTATTCAGTCTGTGCAAGTGCTCCGTAATGTGTGACTGTACAGCCTTACCACGCAGTACTGAGCTCGCACTTCTATCTCTATTCGCTTAAGGAGATTTAATGCACTTTCACAGAAAACACCCCCGTCAAATTGTTTGCCTCCCTTCTGATAAGGGAACCAGTCTAAATAAGAAAGAATTTGCTCCGCTTGGGAGCAAATTCTTTCCTTCTAGAGTAGACCCCTTTTGGGAGGATTCTGGTGTGCGAGAAAGCAAACAGTAAGCGTCAACATTTATTTCCCTCGTAAAATGGTCGAAAAACTACCAATGGTACACAATCCCCTTAGGTGATGCTTCGTATAATACGTACTTCAGCGCGCCTTATATAGTGATACAGAGAGAAAAGGAAACAAGTAGGACTAATAATAGGCAAGTTATAAAGACAAGTAATGAATTTTATCTTGTGATGGTCATATGCTCTGTAGTTTTACAACCCTTTCAACGGTATTATAGGTACATTGTACATATAATATGCTTTTGCGATTGGCTTTCATATATCACCCATGGACACTTACTGCTGCTGTCTGTCCACCATCCTTAGGTTTGCCTACTCTAAACTCAACCTAGTACACTAGTACAGGACAGGTAGTCATTTGCATCTATCTGTCGTTGTTCACTACTACACTGGGTACAGTTACTAGTCACAAATGAAGAATTGGATCGTGCAAAATGCAAGCATTCTACCGAAATACAAAATATTTAGAACTGTTATACAGTCCTTCTAGTTATACAAGCATTCAACTGTACATTTTTCAGGTTAAGGTACGATGGTTTTATTGCTAGGATTTGCCGCCACTTTGGGTCTCTGGCGAATAGCATCAAAAAAACAATGAAAAGTGAAGAGAGCTATTTGAATGCTAATTAAGCTACTTATTACCAACAATTAACATCGTTTTCTTTCATTCTTATGCCAGTTTTTCACGGACTGCTAAAATTTACAAAACACCGGGTTTCACACAAGTATAGTTCCATAGTAAATAGTTCCGATGGTTTGCCTGTTTCCAAAGTGCTTTTTTTTTTTTGTTGTTTTGATGTCAGAACTGGTCAAAACTTTTTTTTTTTTTTTTTTTTTTTTTTTGATGTCAGAACTGGTCAAAATCTATAAATCAGGCATCTCTGTGGTTGATATTTGCAAAGTTGCATATTTTGGTTGGTTGCTTTGAATATTTAAGTAGAAAATCATCTGGGATACAAATTAACTCTACATTGGCCATGACTTCTTACAAGGTCTGGTTTACTCTACTGACCGTTCTAAGGCGGTGGTCCCGGTGTTAGTCTTACTCTTTGTTGCTTTGTGGTTTATTCTACGAGGTGATTTTTTTTATGTATTACCTTGTGTTATTTTGTTCTTGTGACTTTCAGTCCTTTTAGTATTGCGATACCTCGCTTGGGGAAGAGAGAGCTAATCTTAGTGCCTTTCGCATGTTTGTTCGATTTGCGCTTGTTTGGTTTTGTCTGTTTCCTCTTCCTCTTGGTGTCTGGGAAGGGCTGCGGTTTGTGATTGTTGCACTCCCTGGACTTTTCTCTTACCTTTTTTTTAGTGTATTCGAAGAAGCGGAAGCTGATTACATGACACATAAGTTACCATTCAGTTTCTTGTTGTGAAAATGTTTGAGGGACTGACTGTTGGCAGGCAAGTACCAGCATTAGCCATTTGAACTTCAAGGGAAAAATGGGCTATAGAACATTTGCAAAATGTATAAACATACATATGGAAAGTCAATGGTAGTCTGAAGCCTTGAAGGGAAAGTAATAGGAAGATAGTGATGAGATGAAATACATGTAAAATAGCAAAATATTTGGACAAAATTAATAAATGTTGTCACAATCAACATATAGAATGACAAAGCACCAAAGGTACATCATCTGAATTGTGAAACTGAGTTTTTTTTCCTTAATCGCATTGCTTTCCGCAGTATTGTTGCAGTAGTGTTGCAGTAGTATTGTATTCCGCAGTATTGTTGCAGTAGTGTTTTTTTTTTCTGATCGTTCCAAGGCAGTTTCTCTGTTGCAGTGATTTTTTGTGTGTCTCTGATTTAATTTGGTACTTATTTGGTACTTATTTTGTTCTTATTTGTTCTCACCTCTCCTTCTTTTGGTGCCACGGGAAGGCTATGCTTCGTAATATTGGTATTTCCTGGGTACAGTTTGTATCTGCATTCGTCAAGTTTTTAAGTTTTAAAAATAGGTCTGCTGAATTAGGTTCCTTTTTTGACAGGCTGCACAGATCATACTTACTAGATAGGAATTTACTTTTTACTTACTTCATGGCCTGTTTGTTGGCAATAAAAAAATGGGAAATGTAAAAATCATGCATATTTCTAATAACGAACCTTTCCTGATGTTGAAAGTTCATATTTTAATGATTTGTAGCCCAGTAAAGATTCAAAATTCCACAAGAAATAGTTGAAATCTACAGAAAATGTACATATTTTAGCAGATTGCCGAGCTTATTATTGTTTATTTCTTGAACTATTATTAACAGTCTCATTTGGTTCGTTCGCTTGTGTAAAATTTCTAAAGATGATTATATACAAAGCCTACGTTTTTGGCCATAGTCATATGCGATAGCCGGTAAACACCGAAGCAGGTAATTTGTCTTGAAAAATACAGTTACATGCCAACAGCCAATAAGGTTGTTTAAATTTTGACAAAATCTTTCATTTTATTATCTTTCTTGCTTAAAAAGACAGAGTTCGATATACATAAATAATTCAAACAGTTCTGAAAGCCATTTTTCGTGAGGGAGGCGTTTTTTTTTCTTCTTAATCTGAGGTATTGTTTTTTTTTTTTTTTTTTTAAATATTATGACAGGGTAATAGAGTCCGATCCTGGTTAGAAATCGTATATTCAGTGTCAGAAAATGCAATCAGAGGTAAAATTACCTTAAATTAACTACAGTGATTTTTTATATCGGAGTTTGATGTTGTTGAAGAGATCTGCGGACAGCAGATTCATGTGAAGTTTATCTCTTAGTTCAAGATCTTCAAATGCAACCAATTGTTTTTTTTCTGAATGTTCGTTTTATGAACTAATTTGAAGTACATAATCTGCAAGCATTTTGTCTACTTAGAATAGTTTTTGAGGCAGGAGGAAAACGCTACATGTACCTTCACCCACTATTTTCAACACTAAAACATATCGGAATGATGATGATGAATATTTACTTATAAACCAAATAAGGTACACTATTTTGATTGTTGTGAAATTCTCTTGGGTGTTTGAACTTGTACAAATATGTTAATATTTGCCATTTTTTGCCTGATCCAGAAGCACTTTACGCAATTTTGCACACCATTTTACTGATAAATTTGTCTTATTTAGGTCTGGTTGAATGCTTTTGGCTAATACATGATGAGTTCGATGCTATGTTAGCAAAAGAACGCAAATTATTGTTAAACACAAAAAGAAAAAGAAGTGTCTACCATAGGAAACTGTTGCTGTGAAAACTATAGCAAGTTTTGTTGCCAGAGTATACAACTTCTTAAAGCAATATCAACAATAAAGAAAAAAAAAGGAATCAACATTATTTTCACAGTTTGCTATAGTTATATCTCAGGGCATAGTGTAAGAAGAAAGTATAACATAAAACTTTGAAGGAAAACTTTTTCACTAAAAATGTTGTATAGAGGACGACAGGTCCTTCGAAACAGCTTTATGGACAGATAAACTGTACTGACTTAGGGCTAAATATGTTATCATCACGAAAACACGCCTATATAATTTTGACCCCCTTAAACCCCATTTTTATACAGTAAAACTGGGGTTTACAGGGGTATACATTATTTTTTTTATTTCTGCTCAAAAACATAGATTGTGGATACTCGTTAGAACCGCCTCGCCGAGGCGGTTCTAACAAGTACCCACAATCTATGTTTTGAGAAATATGGAAAATATCAGAGTTTTTTATCTGAAAATTTTCAGTTTTTGGAGATGAAATTTTCTATTTATTTGAATAGGTGTGTTTTTGTAATGATCAAGAGAAATGTAAGTATATAATATAAATATGGTAAGGCCGTCATTTAAGGTTTTTTTAATTCCAAGGCGGTTCTTCTGTTGCAGTTCTTCTTTGTTTGTACGTCGACGGTTTCGAATGTGGCGTTTGCTTTATCATTGTTTATTCCTCACCTCTCCTTTGTTTGGTGCCTCGGTAATTGTGGCATTTCCTGGAGATGTTTACTTATATTATACTATAAATACAGAATAAAAATAGACGGTGTCATACAAACATTACAAATATAGGCATAATGTCTTTTTTTCCAATGTTTGAGGCTCAAATAACCACAAGACACTAGGGACTTCCTTTACAAACAAATGCGTTGCTATTGGAACCAAAAAAATTATTGTTTTATTGCCAAGTATCTGGGCAAAAGTTAACAGGATCTATTAGAAACCTGTTATATGCAAATCGATATTAGTTCAACTATATGACGTTAGTCTGGTCGCGTCAAACGAAAACGTTTCTTTGATCATGCGCAAAATGCGCACATTCGGATCATCTTGCGCATGCGCAAAGTATCATCCGGGCCTTTGCGCTCCAGTCACATATTCCGCAATATCCAATTATTCAGTTACTTTGTTAGCGGACACTGAAGTCCCGGATCAGATTGCGCGGATGCCATCGATGTCCGCATATGCCCGAAAACGCTTTTTCGCATGGCGCGACCGATATGACGTAATTTGTGCGTGTGCCTAGGCAGGTAGATCAAACGCTTAGTAGTTTCGGTCTAGACAGCTTAGCTCTGTAAGTGCGAATCACATTTGCAGCAGACGACAATTTATTTTTTTTTCAGAGAAAATAATATACATTAGAATGTCGTCTGCTACACTGTTTCTTAGCTTTTTAGGGTCAACCATCTTTGAGTTTGAAGACTCCATTGGTTCAAATAAGCTACCATTCAAATATAACAAGAACAGTGGGAAACAGTACAGATCCTGATTACCGAGCCGTCTCATCAGGAGCTACACTGTTTGCAAAGGTGAACTAGTTTCGGATTTTTTTTTTTTAATTTAAGAAATGCCACACTCATGAAGGACTAGGCACCACCACATTACGAAAGCATGCCTATTCAAATGTATTGAATTTTACCACCAAAAAATGAAAACTTGCAGATAAAACGTCTAAATGTCTAGTAGGTTTCATATTTCTGCTCAAAACATAGATTGTGGGTACTCGTTAGAACCGTCTCAGCAAGGCGATTCTAACGAGTACCCACAATCTATGTTTTCGAGCAAAAATAAAAAAAATAATGTATGCCCCTGTAAACCCCAGTTTTACTATATAAAAGTGGGTTTTAAAGGGTCAAAAGTATATAGGCATATTTTCGTGATGAAAAGAAGGATAGATGAGGAACGTCAAAACTATATAGGCATGTTTTCGTGATGAAAAGAAGGAGAGTTTAGGAACAAGTGAAAACAAAAGAAACGTCACATACGAAACCGTATAGGCTCGAAGAAAGAAGAACTGAGGAACAGAGGAACCGCCTTGGTACGATCCGTTAGAAAACTATCGAGGGTCTTAAACCGAGAAGACCGCACTATCTGTCGCATACAAGCTGTATTAAATTGCTTTCTTGTGAGCTTACATTGTATTAGTCTGATAATTATGTTTTCTTATTATTGTCTCGTCTGTAACAAGAAAATGCAACTTTCGTATTTTTCTACGACAGCATCGATCAAACCTAGCAAGTTCACGCGATCTGATGATTGATGTACACAACAGAAATAGTGATTATTGTCAGCCCAGCCGACCAGAAAACATAAACAATAGATTATGTATCATGTCAGTTTATACTTATTGTTGATTGTTGTCAAATAGCTTGTTCTCCATAATGCATGTAGGCCACGCTATGGGAAAATGTATTTTCGGGGCATAAGTGGACAGCGAAGTCGAAGACTGTCCATTACAAAATCGTTGAATAAGGTGCTGCAAACCATATCGATACCAAAATAAGTGAAGATACCCAGGAAATGCCACAATCCCAAAGCAAAACCCTTCCAAGACATCAGAAGAAGAGAGATGAAGACTAAATAAAAACAGAACGAACACGACATATTCAACCACAAACGCACAAGCTAAGAAAAACTGCAACAGAAGAACCGCCTTGGAACGGTCATTAGGAAAAAAAAAAAAAAAAAAAATCGCGAAACCTCATCTTTAATTGTGATGCGGCTCCAAATTACAAATATATGTTCGGCCTGCATAGGTTCCTCCATCATCACAGTGAAACACATAAAACAGAAACACTGCGAGGAAACACAGAAACTAGCTGAATGGTGATATGAAGCCCGAACAACATTACAAAAACACGCCTATTCAAATATATAGAAAATTTCACCACCAAAAACTGAAAGTTTTCAGACAAAAATTCGGATATTTTTTATATTTCTGCTCTAAACATAGATTGTGTATACTCGTTAGAACCGCCTCTCCGAGACGGTTCTAAGGAGTACCAACAATCTATGTTTTTGAGCAGAAACAAGAAAAATAATGTTAAACCCTATAAAACCCAGTTTTACTATATAAAAGTGGGATTTAAGGGGGTCAAAATTGTATAGGTATTTTCGTGATGAAAGAAAATCTCAAACAGGACCACGATGATCAAGACCATAGACATTGATAATCAGGCGACGACCATCTGTAACAGATTGAGGAGGGAGCCGTTATTTAGTCTGAGGACAACGCAAAAACCCTCATAGTATGCTGCTGTTCCTGGCTGATATGTGCCTGTACTTTTCCTATATACTGCGAATATGGCGTGGATCAGTCATTGAAAAGTCATCTGTTAGTTCTAAGCGTCCAGACCTTGGTTTTTGCAAACTGCGTCAACAAAGATTAGACGCCGCCAAATACGACGTTTGATCAAATTCTGAACTTTTGCCATGGCACAAACAATTCACTAAAACAGACGAAATTAAGAAACAAAGATGTAAGAAATTTTAGTGAAGTTACCTAGAAAAAAATACAAGTAACGAAGTACTTCTTTCTCAAAGTCAGCGACAGAAGAAACTCGATATTGTGCTGATATTAGTAAATTTTCTGGCCCCCCAGGTTGTACTATATTTTTTCGTGCTCGACTCATTTGAGCATGAAATTTTATCTGCTCATATTTATTGGCAGAGAAATGTTCATGCTCAGCTATGATAAGCAGGAAAGAATTTGCAGTTGTTAGTAATTTGAGATTTATTAGCAGGAAAAATGCCATGCTCAGCTGTGTTGAGTATATAAAGGTTTATATCTTCGGGGCTTAGACTATTTGGACTACTGGAATCATATATTATATGTGAAAATAGAATTCCGCTCGAGGTTGCTGGTGAGGAAGGAGGCATGAGGAGTGTTGTAGTTTTGTTATTTTACCTGTGACAGACTCAGTCAAAGCGTGTCTGCCATTTTATATTTAAAAAAGGTAAGAGAAAAGTCCAGGGAGTGCCACAATCACAAACCGCAGCCCTTCCCAGACACCAAGAGGAAGAGGAAACAGACAAAACCAAACAAGCGCAAATCGAACAAACGTACGAAAAGCACTAAGATTAGCTCTCTCTTCCCCAAGCGAGGTAATCGCAATGCTAAAAGGATTGAAAAACACGACCTAAATAACACAAGGTAAGACATAAAACAAATCGCCTTGTAGAATAAACCACAAAGCAACAAAGAGTAAGACTAACACCGGGACCACCGCCTTCGAACGGTTAGTTTCAATTTATTCTTTACTCAACAAAATAATTTAAGGGTCACTTAGTGCAACTTCCCATGTATGCAAACTTTGACCGAGTCTATTGGCAAAACCACAGAAGATATTGAAATATTGTTGATTGTTTCTTAAAGTGGAACCCGAAAAAGAGAGTTTCCAACAACAAATTTTGAAATAAAAATTTTCATTTTAAAATTCATAAAAAATGCTACTTGTTGCCCAAAAATGCTAAATTGACATTTGAACATGATAAGTAATGTCTTGACTTTAAACTGTAAATAAATCATATAGAAAACTTTAATTTCAATCAAGAAACTCACATCTTCCTACAGGTACCCTCTATAGATTATTTACGGTCTATGGGAAATCATCGTGGCAATTTTAGCCTCTTAAAGGGTTGACTTCTTTTTCTGGCCATATCTGTGTATCTTTTATCCCTTAGAAAGAGGAATTCGCAAGGTTGTGTTTAGGGTAAATCATTGTTTTGAGTAAAAATAGAAAATTTCAGATATTCTGAAAAAAAAAAAAAGAGCAACAACATCATTTTGGGGTAAAAAGTCATTTATTAGAAATTCCCATTCTCAGAATCTTCCAGGCTGACAATGTTTGAGCCATTGACACTTTGATAGCTGAACATATTGCTAACATGTTGAGCTTATAGAAACGGGCTTGCAAATAGCAGTATTGTCTACAAAATAATGTTAACAACTGACAGGTCGCATTTGAATGTTAATCAAATGGAAATTAAAACTTGTGACCCTTTAATTATTTTGTCGAGTATATGTTTTCAAAAGATCTCTAATTAAGAATATAAATTCAATGTAATCCAAAAAAAGGTAAGAGAAATGTCAAGGGAGTGCCACAATTACAAACCACAACCCTTCCAAGACACCAAGAGGAAGAGAAAACAGACAAAACGAAATAAGCGCAAATCGAACAAACTTACGGAAAGCACTGAGATAAGCCCTCTCTTCCCCAAGCGAGGTAATCGCAATGCTAAAAGGACTGAAAAACACAAGTACAAAATAACACAAGGCAAGACATAAAACAAATCGCCTCGTAGAATAAACCACAAAGCAACAAAGGGTAAGACTAACACCGAAACCAAGTAATGAAAAAACGAAACAGTTACATAGGCCTCTATATACAAACACAAGAACCACCTTAGAGACGTCCTGAGAAAACATTACTTGGACTGGAGAATGATATTACAGGGTCTCCATTGTTTGCTTCCATGGGGAGGGGGGCGAGATTTGAAGGGGTCTCGAGACACTTGGAACTCCCGGTTCGTTCGACCTGGATAGATGCGGAAAATTGGCTCTCTGAAAATGGCATATTTTCTTTATTTTTGCATTTGTTTATTATCTGACTCAAAACAGACAAGCCAAAACCAACAATAGTGAAGTGAACAAATCGTCAAAATAGTGAACAAATCCCGGACATACGCTTCTACCGATATTTCCTTCGTTCAGGCCCATGGGCATGGTGGGCGAAGCTTGCTTACCAAGTAATGCTTACTATCCGCGGACGCCTGATTACACCCTTTGTTCTGGGGTCCATGTCTGTTGGTGTGAACATTCTGATTTGTCATTCGTTTATGGATTTATGATTTTGGATTACGGCTTTGGTACCATGACCGCAACTACTTTTCTGGTTCCTTTATTTTGACCTTTTTGGCGGTATAGATAAAACATTGTTAAAATTATCCCTCCATTACGGCGTAAGAGGGTGGAGTAAAGACAGTTTACAAACACTAAACATTTGGAGCAGGTCTTGAATTCTTCTTTGGAAGCTTAACATATTCATTCTCGTGAAGAGCTTGTATTGTTGTCGGACCTTTGAATGTGCTGAGCTTTATGTAATTTTTGTCCAGTGTACCGATTAGCCCTATGTCAGTGCACTGTACGAACGGATTCCCAACCATACAAAATTTGAAATACTTAGAATACAGGATTGAAAAGCATGACATTGTATCACAAAAGGAAGGTTTCATTTATACCCTCCCCCCCCCCCCCCGCCCAACCCCCTCTTCCTCCACTCCCCCCCCCCCCCCTACCCAATGGTTTTGTCATTTGGATTTGCAATTTGGAAATTACCACATGAATAATAAGCAAGCTGTAGAAAAAAAAAACTTTCTGCAATTTTTGAAAAATATGGCAAGGTTTATCACTCTCTCAAAGCAGAATTTTATTACAGATCTCTTTTCCTCCAGCTTACGAGTCCATGGTACCTCTAACACTTAACTAGTTAAAATGCTCGAAACTTTTTGTATACACACTTTTCATTAAAAAACCTGATCGATTTAGAGGCGACAGATTTTAGTTTTCGTTCATGTACGAGAATATTACGTGTAGGAAGCTGGATGTTGAAAGTCAGGGGCATGTAAAGTCCCGCCCCTCGTATACAATGATATTCCTGCGGTGAGTATGAATCATCATTCGTGAAGGGAGGGACAAAAACACTAAGTATGTGTTCGACAAAACGTCCTTCGTATTAAAAGTAGGCATTCATTATCGGGTGAAATGCTAAGCGAAATCATTAATTCAAGGCGTTATTTAGCGATCTTTATCCTGGAAATCGGATTGTGATGGCACAAACAGTTATATTAACCCTTAAAGCGCAAAACAAGTTTGCCAGCAAACAACATTCTCATTCGTTGTTCATTTTTTCAAGAGAAATTCAGACTTGACATTTCATATGATTCGTCTGATAGACGATTCACATGAAAGGTGAAGTCTTACTGACTCTAAAAACTACCAAAAAAAGTCATAATGTCATTTGTTGCAGTTGTGTTGGCGCTTTAAGCGTTAATTACGCTGAATACAACTTCCCATCATTGAAGTAATTTCCTGGCAAGTTTTATAAATATATTCTTAAAGGAATGACTTGTAAGTGATGAACGCCCTAACAAAACTGAAAACAGCTGAGGTGTCAAAAATCTGGTACCGTATTCACCGAATTCGATTACCTAGACTATACGCATGCCGCAATTTGAACAGATCTTTAAACTATCTGAGTGTGTGTCTAACATGCTGCGATGGAATGACAAACGATTTAAGCACTGATCAAACTACTAGATAAGGAGTTGTTTTATAGGGTCTACACTGTTTACTCAGGCTTGTATGTCCAAATATATAGGGTAAATGCAGTTATCAATGAATAATGGTAGAGACGCGCGCTCTCTAAATTAAATTAGTAGATGCTGGATTGTCATATATGGCACCAGGGGCCCCGTCTCTAAACGCATTGCATCGCATAACACAGTCTTTGCACATGGCACATGTAAACTTGATTCAAATTCGGTGTAGCTCCCGCAATCTGATTTAACACTGGGATGGATTCAATACCAAGTGCTATAACGCTGGAAGTATTGAGACACATACCGACTTTGTCGCGCGTCAAATCATTTCCTTACGATGTAAAATCACGCCAAATTTGGTGATGCTATTGAAAAAGCTTTCTAATTTGCCTGAACTATGGATCTGTACCAAAGACCTTAACGTCAAAAGCACCACATGACCCCATTTTCTTTATGCGACTGTCCTCAAATGCATCACTGCAATTTTGTAATGTAAACAGAACCAAACCAGCTAGCATTCTTTATAAATCTATAGCGGGCCGTCAGCTACCCTGACGGGCCGATAACGGCCTGCTATAGATTTATAAAGAATGCTTACTGGGAAGGAGCATTATACAAGTACAGTAAAATTCTGCTATTAAGACCGCTCGAAAATAAGACCACTCCGATATTAAGACCAGCTTTTTATCCAATCCCAAATGGGATTTCTCGTTATTCTACATAGCTCCAGATAAGGGCATCTGCATAATAATTTTCTGATTTGGCCACAAAAAATATGTTGTGGTTCGCATTAGAAGTGCCTCGACGATGCGCTTCTAATGAGTATCACAACATATAGTTTGTAGAAAACATATTTTTGTGGAGAAATACGAAAAAATGTCAATACTTTTTGGTTTAAAAAAACACACATAATCTGGAGCTATTCCACATCCAATATTAAGACCACTTTCAGGCGGTACCAAAGGTGGTATTTATAGCGGAATTTTACTGAATAGTGCATGCTTGGTATATGAACATTGACTGTACTAGTTGTAGAGCACTGGAAGAGCACTTTTGTCTATTTTTATCTTCATAGAAAGCCCTATACCCAAATCTTTAAAATGTAAAGAGCAGGACTCAGTTAGCGGAACATGCGTACCTTCATCAAGCACACGCCAATCGCTATGACTCGCGAAGCATTAGACCAGCAAACCTTCCTGGTTAAACAACGAAGTATCAGTGATCGTATCTTCAAATCACACGTATTCCATATACGTGTATGTATGACAATTTTATTGTCAACAACACTAAGTTGACAGCATTGCTATAACAAACACAAAATAAGTTTTAATGCGAAGCTACATGGGAAAGAATCCTGTAGTATTTCACATCAAATGGTTTTCTTTTAACAATTATGTAAGTTAAAGATATATTTGATGTGGCTCTGACCGTATCGGTTTCTGAGTTCACTTACAATTGAGACCAAAGTCAGGAATTTTATTACCGACTTACTTGCAAAATCATTCGATATTTCAGAATATATTGATGATTGCCTACGGTATAATGTCTTGGACCATTTATTGACTTCGTTAAAAAATATAAGTGGACTTGTAACTTGATAGTTTTCCATTGACGTACTATATATTTACCCATATACGTCAGACGACATTTGATATTTGTTTACAAAACGAAGTCGTAATTTAGTATTATATCACATATAACCCGCAGATAAGTTAAAAAAAAATAACGAAAATCATTACAATAGTTTAAAAAGCATAAATAAGGAAGCGACAGTTGACATTTCCTTATGGAATACGTCTACTTTGCCCGCCTGTTTTTCTACCGAATAAAAAAAAAGACAGAAGGAATTATCAAAATTTTAAAAGGAGCACAATGATTACGATCATTATAACAAGGAGATATTAGCTACCATATATGATGGAAGCAAACAAATATCATTCTTATGCTCTACGATAAAATAGTCAAGAAAATATTATCGAAAAGTTTACGAATTATGAAGCACACACGGGTCTGCCTATTACCTGATAGACGCAATCCATCTCAACAGTCTCTCTACAATATGTTTTGGCTAGTCGCAACATTAGAGAAAAAAAAAAACGAAGTTAAACGGTCACAAAAGACATACTTCCAGAGCTACCGAAATCAGAAACAATTGAGGCACAAACATTGCCAAAGCAAAACAGTACATTTAGAGCAAAGAAGAACTGCAACCGTTTCTTCATATAAAGATATACAGTTTGCAAGGCTGTGTACGCCCCCACCATCACTCTCCCAACCCGTAAGCGATATGTGATTTTAAGATAACCAGAATGGGCTTAATGATCCCACAGGAAATGAAAACAAAAATCAACAGATCAACAGGCAGCCTTTAGCGGGTGGCCACGATGCTAAAATTACAACAAAGAAGATCAATATTGAATATCAGTATTAAGGCAGTTCCTCTGTTATAGTCATCTATGTTTGTGTGTCTGCAATTTCATACGTCGTGTTTGTGGTGTCCTTATTTGTTCCTAATCTCTCCTTCCTTTGGTGCCTCAGGAAGGCTGTGCTTCATAATGGTGTAGTTTCCTGCGTATCTTCACATATTTTTGGAACAGTACATATACTAAACCAAAGAGGGGAATTGAAACTTTTAGATTTGCATTTGGAAATAAATCTAGCGCTGGGGTTATAAAACTGTGTTCATGCTCAACCATGCTGAGCATGAAATTTGTCGTGCTAATAAAACCCAAATTACAAACAACTGCAAATTCTTTCTTGCTAAACATAGTTGAGCATGAAATATTCTCTGCTTATAAATATGAAAATGCCAACTATTGTATTGTATGATATTTTCACATGTGAAAGATTATGATATTTTCACTAGTGAAAAGGAACAAGTCGATGTTATTTTCACTACTCGTTTTGGATTACTTCGGTAGTCTTCATTGTTTGCCGAACAGATGCCGATCCCGCTTCGTTTTTTTTTTTTTTTTTTTTTTTTTTTAGCTCCTCTCTATTTCTGAGCAAAACTATAGTATTGGTATGCATTTTCTTAGTTAGAATGTAAGAAACATTTCGGAAACAAGATTATTTTAATTTGCCGAAGCGTTTTGTTCTTGTCTCTCCAGCGCTTCACATGTTTAAAAGCACTGTACGTCGAAATCATCTCGTGTAATGAAAACTTTCAAATTTTCACTCGTCCTTCGCACTCGTAAAAATACTAATGTATTATGACACTCGATGAAAAATTTATGATATTCACAGCAAAAGAGTAAATATCCTCTATTTATTTGTATCACAGCCTGCTGTTTAAGTATACGTATTTCTACAGTTTAATCTATCAGCGTATTTGCACAGTCTAATCTACCAAAGGGAACAAAAAACGATTCTGGTCGGTCAAGCTGTAAATGCATGCCGTACCTGTAGAAACCGTCTTATTGGTCGAATTCACGCAACTCGATCAGAATCTTCACTGGAGCTTTTTGGATAGGCAAGGATACAAAGTTTGTTTGTTTTTTTCTTGCGGACAACGAAGACTGTGATCAGACTGTGTAGATGTAGCAATTTGAGTTAACGTTGGGACACATGTCGGAAGATACGTTTTTTTTTTTTTTTTTTTTTTTTTTTTCGCTCATTCGATTGCTATTAAATTTAAATTTTAGTTGAATTATATTGTGCATGGTAGCTTACCACTAAAATTCTACACAGGACAATAGTAATATCTTTGCAATGTGTATAATGAAGGCTTCAAAAGGCAACGGATAAAGTTTATAAACAGCATGTTACATATCACAACGCGAACTAATGAAGACCGATCGAACAACCGAAAAGGAAATTTGTTCTTTAAAGCATTCAAGACAATAAACTCTACTGGTCCGAAATTAAATCTAATCTCACAGAGTCGGTGTTAGGTACATGCATAAAACGCGTTTAAGTGCCTTAAATGTACCCCACCAACAGCTCGTACTATATTAAGACAGTAATTCTTATCCAAACTGCGCCCAATGATGGTTCTGATCAGACTGCACGATTCTTTGCTAGGCTCATGTGTCCGACGGTAGGTTCTCTGATGTTGCGGCTCATATAGTAACTAGAACTGTCAGTCAGCACTGCAAATTATATTATTGTGTGGACGTCAGTGTATAAAATTTATTGGATTTGGATGAAAGACACTCGAATCGTCGAATGAAAAACAACTCTAATTTATATCAGGTGCCATAAATTATGACAAAATGATTTCAAATTGAACATGTATGTATCTATCATTGGCCATCACCTGTATTGGAATCTGCATAGAAACCAATTACAAGGAAACGTAATATGGATGTATGTATGTACACCTGTACAATGGATAGACGGATGGAAGGATCGTGGCAGCGGACGGACGGGCCTACTGATCATCGTGTGGTGTGTTATATAAACAAAGACAAACAAATACTATATGGGTATTATATACAAAGAAGCAGGGTCGAGTTATCCATGTAACCTTTTTGAAACAGAAACTGCATATGCTTTATCCTTCAAGCCGTTCAGTCTTGTATTATAAATATCATTCATGTCTTTAGTGTTTATTCATCTCTTCTTCTTTGCGGATCAAAGCTGCTTAGCAATTATGCTAGCATATGTTTTCCTTTACTGTTAACAGAACACTTGTAGAGTAGAGATTCTGATTTTTGATATCAGCCGGCTTCAGTTGGCAATGTGCACCTGTTTAGTGCCTACCTAGTGCAGGATAACATTGTTCTATAAACAATGAGGAAAATATTGTGTATATCAGCAAATGCCCTGTCTGTGCATCTGCGTAGTCTGATCAGAACATACGCTCATAGCTATAAGTATATCTTGTTGTTAGTTTATTATTATTATTATTATTTTTTAAATTATCTTTCATTTGATGAATTTTTCAAATTTCCATTAACCGCAAGTTTTTTAGTGCAGTCAAAGTGTGTTAAACCACACACAATTTGTTAACCCTTGTCATGCTGAATAAATTAAGATGCCATGCCAATTTTTAGCCAATCAGATTACTTGATCCAGATTGTTGATATAAATCCGCATACTTAATGACAAACAGTGCAGAAGCCAACTGATCTGGATCTACACAGTTTGCTAAGACAGGGCATGTCGTGTTTAGCAATAGAAGGGTTAAGTTGGTCTCGAGAACCGTGCTTAGCGATTATGGGGTTTCCTGTGTACCTTCACTTATATTGCCTGGTGTATACAGTTAAAATCATACTATTAATTTCATTTTTTAAATCATGTTTTTACATTTTAAACTGAATGTAAAAATATAGAAGTAAATTTCAATATTAACAAACGATGAACACTTAGTATGCACTATATCACTTGATTATACAATTGTTGGGCATTTAAATCGTTTTTCATTGTTTTTGTTGTTTCTTTTTGTTTTTAATTTTGATTAGCAAGGCTAATGTAATATGATGCATTTTTGGTTATCCTGGAAATTGCAAAGGTAAGCCCCACCCCCACCCCACCCCCATTCCCGTCAGCTTTAATATTACTTTATCGATATTTAGTTTCTGTTTGAATTCCTTTTTAGTTATAGTTTCTATTTTCTTCTCTATTTGAAATTGTTATGAAGGCGTATCTGAGAGTACACGCGTGTCAAAAGGACAAGACGTTGCGAGACACGCACATGAACCAAAATCTCTACATATACCTTTATAGACAACCGAAATGAATGAGAGAGAAAATGAAATGTTTAAACAAAACAATATTTCATCCATAAATTATGTATAAAGCGGAAAACGAGTAATTATGGCATGTGCTGGAAATGAAGACTCAGATTAGCCTCGTGCTGGTTGATAAGTCATTATAAAAACACACCTATTCAAATATATTGAAAATTTAACCCCCAAAAACTGAAAGTTTTCAAATAAAAATTCTGATATTTTCCATATTTCTGCTCAAAACATAGATTGTGGGTACTCGAGAGAACCGCCTCGCCGAGTACCCACAATCTATGTGAGCAGAAATAAGAAAAATATATGCCCCAGTTTTACTATATAAAAGTGGGGTTTAAGGGGTTCAAAATTATATAGGTATGTTTTCGTGATGGTGTTTCCTGTTCAAACACTTGGGGTTTTAGTGTTACCAAAAATGCTTAATACACAACCGTGCGTGCGTTAAGCACACAAAACTTGTAATGATTAATTCTGTATTTCCAAGATTTTCCCATACTTTTCCTGTTTCACTTTTATCCTAACTGAAAGTGAAGTTTTTACAACTGAGTCTGTCAGACGATAATTGGAGTGTAGTCTGAACGCAACCATTAATGGATATTATAAAATTCTATCTTAAGCTGTGTTTGTCTTAGAAAACAATCCAAGAATATAAATGGCTGTTAACCCTTGTCCTGCTGAACCCGGATATACTTTGCAAACAGTGTAGATCCAGATCAGTTGGCTTCTTCAGAAGCCAACTGATCTGAATCTGCACTGCTTGACATTCAGTATGTGAATTTATATCAACAATCTGGATCAAGGAATCTGATTGGCTGACAATTAGAAGTGGGCGTGGCATCTTAATTCATTCAGCATGAAGAGGGTTAACTCATATGAGCCGCAATGTAAGAAAATGTGCTTTCTGACATGTCCACCCAACGAAGAATCATTTCAGCCTGCTCATCCCCGCAGTCTGATCAAAATCATTTTGGTCCGCATGAAGAAACTTTGCATCCTGTGCTGTTCAAAATGGGTCTAGTCAAGATTTTGATCAGACTGCACAAATGCGCACGTTGAACTGAGTCTTCACTAGGCACACACACTCGAAGGTACGTTTCCCGACGTTCTGGCTCAAACAATTTGTGAAACAGACCAGTTTACAGCAGCCTGGGGCCTGCAATTCACTACTGCTCTCTACAGATTGTTATGCATGCATTTTTATGTAAAACAAATACTTTCAACTCTTAACTTTTGACGTCTAGAGCCACGGTCGAAATAAAAAATTGTAAAATATGCGCATTTGGCACACTAGTTTTGGCATTGTTAGGTTTACCGTAATAACCTTATGTATTGGAACAGACAGTCCTGAACAAATCTGTTTGCAAATCATCCGGCAATTCTTTTGGAACATTAATACGTAGGTAGTGAAATATACTTGTTTAAACTCAAGGTCAAGTATTGTAGTGAGTTTAGGTGTATCAATATTTTAGGTAAATAAGGTAGTTTAAATAAAAATTAAGAACAGATTATTATTCTCAGTAATACACCGAAGTCTACTGAAAGGGATATCTCGGAGATAACAAACTACTTGTTTTCACAGTGTTCAAACCCACATATCTGCTGCTTTTACATTATAAAGCTTTTGTACTATGCACCAGACACATGCTACCCTGCTCCTTTACCCAAACCGTACACCGTATTTATCCTAGGTAGTTGGACAGACAGGTCTAAGTAAACGGTGTAGACTCTGAACACACGTAGCGACCGATCTAAGTTTACACTGTTTATCACTCATCCAAGGAGACAGTTGTGTAAAATGTATCTTACCTTCCTATCCCAAAAGACTTCTATTGTAAAAGAAATGAATTTGCTCCCCTCGTGTATTGGGAAGGGGAGGGGGTTGGGGAGCCGGTCGAGCTTAAATCAGTATTACTCGCCTCATCCTTGATTTTGATGATGCTCCAAATTACAAATATATTTTCGGTACGCATAGGGTTTCTACCTCATGTGTGAAATATTATAATGAAACACATACGTGTATAATCAAAATCACTGTGATAAAACGAAGCAAAAGGCTCAATGAAGATCTGAAGACAGAACACAAGAAAAGAAAACCACAAATAGAACTACGATGGGCCCGACTACAAACAATAATAGTCAGGCGCCAAACCTCTGAAACAGATTGAGGAGGGAGTCGTCATTCATTACGAAAACACGCCTATTCAAATATATTGAAAATTTTACCACCAAAAAATGGCAATTTTTCAGATAAAAATTCTAATATTTTTCATATTTCTGAACAAAACATAGATTGTGGGTACTCGTTAGAACCGCCTCGACGAGGCGGTTCTAACGAGTACCCACAATCTATGTTTTTGAGCAGAAGTAAGAAACATAATGTATACCCCTGTAAACCCCAGTTTTACTATATAAAAGTGGGGTTTAAGGGGGGTCAAAACTATATAGGCGTGTTTTCGTGATGATTGTAACCTATTCTGGTTTTGTAGCGAGTAACAACTTTTTTGAACGGTTCCGAAAATCAGTATTGTCAAAAATCTTTCTGAATTAATACATTAAATCGCCATGAAATGCAGGTTCGGACAGACCTTCTTGTAGAAATGTTTTCAAACCAATGTTATATTTGGACATTAATTAAGAATGATGGCGATACTTCTTAGAAACGGCTTTGCATAGTTATGATAACGATACCCTTGCTTAAGAAGTGTAGCAGTTAAAATTTTATTTTGAATACGGACTTGACTAGATGCTCTAGCAAAACGAATTAACTGAGAGATATATAAACCATTGGAAGTGGCATAAGGAACATCGCAAACTAAAAATGACAATTCCAGCTTTTTCAGAACAGTTATAAACATCATATACATTATAGCTATTTTGGTAGAAAGTCACCTTGTGAAGTTTGATTCAAATTGACCGAAGGGTTCAGGAGGAGTCGTCATATCAAGATTTGTTTTCTATTTTTAGATCTGGTGGTCATCTTGTTCATAGGAGCAAAACAATTTTAGGTATTATGGTAGAGAGTCACTTAAGCAACATTCTTGTGCTTTGATTGAAATAGGCCAAAGGGTTAAGGAGGAGTTGTCATTTAAAAACATTTCTATGTTTAGCGCTGACATCATTCTTGTTCATTGGAGAAAACCTTTTAGCTATTTTGGTAGAGAGTCACCTAGGTAAAATTCCTTTAAAGTTTTATTGAAATTGGCCCAGGACACAGCCCATGTAACCTTGGAAGTAAGATAAAGACCACCAAAACTTAGTAAGCTTTAAGCACTCTCTCAATGTTGTATTCAGGTAAGTTTGAAAACAATTCACCATTCACTGCCGGAGAAAGGCTAGGTTTTACTGAAATCCAAAATACAAAAACAAAATATCAGTTTTTTCTTTAAAAGAATGTATGAGAAATAAGATGTTACCTAAGGCAGGTGTCTAACAAACAGAATAATTTATAACTGGGTGTGATATATGTTATAAAAGATAATTACCCCACCCACTTTCATGCTCCTGTTACTCCAAAACTAGGGCTTACGTTGCACAATCAATACTGTTTTAGTAAATAGGAAACTATAGGTAATGTATCAGTAAAACAATGAAGACTTTTGTAACAGTGCAGCAAAAGGGCCTTATGAACCCCTCCCCATCCCCTACACATACGCGCGCCGTCCCCCACCCTTTTGAAGTTTTATATACAAATAAGTTTATCTTTTCCGAAACATATCCCCGCCTCTCTCTTTATACATCTGATTACGGTGCAGCAAAGTGGAGTAGAGATCGGCCTTTTTTTCTAACGTTTAAGTCAATAGACATAGTCAGTTGAATTACGTATATTATTTTTCAGAATATGCAAAACACATTGGCAGCTACCGATGTACAATATTTCGCATTTACATATCTATCTAGTTGCCAAATCTCAAGGGATTAACCAAGTCTGTTTCGAATATGATGAAAAGAAAAAAAAAAATAGATATGCATGCAAGTTGGATAAGTTAAGAATGCGCCCTTGCGTTAGATCTTGCTCTATTGTTTCGTTGAAATACAAAACGAGCCACCGCATGACAAAACCAACAAAATGGCATACCAAAATGTGCGCCCAGCGAATAATCAAACTCTGATCAGACTGAACGGATGTCCAGGCTAATCTGAGTCTTCGCTGGGCGCATATGCCATTTTGTTGGTTTTGTCATGATGCGGCTCAAATATTATTTACCGACCTACAAATTTTCCTTCATATATCACATGTATTACGTCATTTCACTTAGCCATTTATCACTTTCTATCTGTATCCCTTACTGTTACATAATCGATTTCATAAAAATGTTAAAATAGCTTCTGAGATATCGCAAGTATCCGCTTTGTATCAAATGACTCGTTGGAGAACTAGAAAGGTATGGATGTTGTGCTCTCCGTTGATCTCTAATCAATAAATGCTGGTCCTTTAAAGAGAAAGAACGCTTGTAAAGAATGTATCTGAGATGCACAATATTGGCAAACTTTGCATTTTGACACAAATTCGATCAAAATCAGATAATAAATAAGTAAGTTATCAAGGTTTAAAGAATGTGCCTTCGAAAGTATACAGAGACAAGCCTGTCGTATTATTTGCGGTGGAACTAAATAATGTAGCATACAAAAGCTTTATGACGAAACAGGTTTCGAAGCCTTGCGAGAACGACGTAAGAAACACAGACTTTACCAGATGTTTAAAATGACCAATGGCCTTGCAACGTTTTATCTGCAAACCTTACAACCACAACGTGTACAACAGCAGTCAAGATATTCCTTACGAAACTCCCACACCTTTACAATATCACTTACACGAACCAACTGCATTAAGAGAGTGGAATTCTTTGGACCAAAATACAAGAGACTATGCAACACTAGGCATGTTTAAAAGAAAACTCAGTACCACGTTAAACGTGCAGCAACACTGGGCACGTTTAAAAGGAAACTCAGTGCCACGTTTAACGTGCAGCAACACTAGGCACGTTTAAAAAGGAAACTCAATGTATCTGTAAATCACCCACCAATATACTTTGACAATGTGCAAATTTCATGAAAAGCGCAAATTCTTCACACCCGTTTAAGGCTTGAGTGTAGCTCCTTAAATCAGCATCTGTGCAGGAAAATCTTGTTGGAAGTCCAAATTGCTCCTGTGGTAAGTTAGAATCTTTTCCTCACTTCCTATTGTCATGCGCAAGATATACTCATATCCGACAGTATTATTTTTTCTGTTTTTTATTTTTCTGCGCTTATTGTAGTATGTGCGGTAATCTGTTTTATGGATGCCGCAAAGTTGATTACGGTATTTAATAAGACTTTCTGACGTCATATAGACTTAATAAAATGTGCAAAACCTAAATAAATAATATTTGTAACAACATTCAATCTTTATATTTGCCGAAATATCTTCTTCACAAGACAGATATTGATTTGGTTTCAATACTACATTGGGTTCTATCAGAAAGAAGATTTTATTAAATGTTTTGAAATGAAACTTCATTAAATATTCGAAATGGCGGTATCCTTGATAATGGTTTTGAAACCCGTAAACGTCTTTTATTGCCTTAGCTTTTATTTTTTTTTATTTGTATTTATTTTTTTTTTTTACTTTTTTTTTTATCAAATTTACATCATTTGAAATGCATACTTTGTCAAAATCTTTCAGATACATTTTTAAGCAACCTTGCGTTTCCTTTTAACCATTACAACTACAGTCGGCCACCTGTATTAAACAATAATTTCTCTTAAGAAGCCATAATGTTTCGTTCCTTTAAAAGCAAAATAAGTGTTAGCTTACCTGTATTAAGCAACCACTATTCTGAAGCAAACACTTTTGGCCTTTTTGGATTTCCCATAGGTGCTTGCTTTACTCAGGTTTGACTGTATATGGGCAAATTTATCAGACGACAAATTTATGATATTCTTCTCAGGAGACAATTCGCATGAAAATGCCAAAAGAAAATTTCTGGGGGAAAGATAAAAAAAGATATTTCAAAATGGATTCTGCTAATCAGCTTACATTTGGATTTAATTGTTAACGTCTAAAATTAATTAATTAATCATTTTTAAGAACATTCTTTCTAGTAAACATAAAGTATGTTATTGATTACTTATCGTAAAACCCATACAATACAAAATGTGCTATTTCATACGCCCGGTTTGCAATGGTGTGTCATGTTCAAAAACGATTGCCGTGTCTATAAGGTTAAAACGGTGTGCCATATACGAAAAAAGACTGCAATGTCCATGAGGTTAAGACGGTGTGTCATGTACAAAAAAAGATTGCTCTCCCTTTCTTAGTTTCCGAGTCTCGATCTTTCCTTTGATTAGTTTTTTTTTCATCTTATACTTGTGCGCGCCATAACTAGGTATTCAGATGAAATATGAAACTTTATAGCAACGTGTATGAGATGAAGACTGCATGTTGCGTGCATGCATGAAAAAAAAGCTCTTCCTTTCTTATTTCTGAGTTACTTCCCTTTGTATTTGTTTTTCATATACTTTCGTTGTGCGCACCACAACTAGGTTACCATATGGAATATCTTGAAGTAACTTTATACCATTGTGTATGAGTTAAAGAAGGATTACTCTCCATTTCTGAGTTATTTCCCTTTGATTAAATATTTGACTTACCTTGTGCGTACCATAAATAGATAACCGTATGGAATGTCTGGATGAAACTGTATAGCAATGTGTATGCGGTTAAGTGTGTCACGGAACAACATGTTGTTCCTCCTTTCCTAGTTTCTGAGTTACTTCACTTTGACTAGGTTTTTTTTTTCACACAATACTTATGCATTCCATAACTAGATAAGCATACGGAATATCTTGATGGAACTTTACAGCAATGTGTATGAGGTCAAGACTGCGTGTTGCGTACAAAAAAAAGAATGTTTTTTCCTTTCTTAGTTTCTGAGTTACATCTCTTTGACTAGTTTTTTTTTTCACACTATACTTATGCATGCCATACCTAGATAAGCATACGGAATATCTTGATGGAACTTTATAGCAATATGTATAAGGTCAAGACTGTGTGTTGCGTACAAAAAACAAACAAAAAAAAACAAAAAAAAAACTGTGTTTCCTTTCTTAGTTTCTGAGTTACTCTCCTAGGATTAGTTTTTTTTTTTCTTTTATTTTCAATCTATCATTGTGCGCACCATAACTCGGTAACCGTATGGAATAGCTTGATGAAACTTCACAGCAATGTGTATGAGGTTAAGACGGCATGTGGTGTGCAGAAATGATTGCTTCACTTTCTTACTTTCTGAGTTACTTCCCTTGATTAGATTTTTCATACTATCCTTGTGCGCGCCATAACTAGGTAATCATACTGACTATCTTGATGAAACTTGACAGCAATGTGTATAAGGTGAAGACGGTGTGTCGCGTACAATAAAAAAATCTCAATTTCTTTGTTATTTCCTTTTAATTAAGGTTTTGATTGACCTTGTACGTACTATAAGTAGGTAACCGTATGGAATATCTTGATGAAACATAATAGCAATATCTTTGCGGTTAAGACGGTGTGTGACGTACAAAAAGAATGCTCTGTTCTTCTTAGTTTCCTAATTACTTCCCTTCGATCATTTTTGCTCTATCTTTATGCGAGCCATAACCTGGTAACCATATGGAATATTTTTATGAAACTTTATAGTTATGTGTATGAGGTCAAAACGGCTTGTCGCGTACCAAAAAAAAAGACTGCTCTCTCTTTTTTTTCAGTTTCTGAAGTACTACCTTTGATTACTTGTTTTTCCCACACTATCTTTATGCGTGCCATAACTTGATAATCATATGGAATATCTTGATGAAACTTTTTAGCAATGTACCTGAAGTTCAGACAGTGTATCGCCTACAAAAAATGCTTTCCTTTCCTCAGTTTCTGAGTTACTTTCCTCATTCAGTCTATCCTTCTTCAAGCCATAACTAGGTAGCCATATGACAAGAAAACGAGCGTACATTTGTTAAAGTGCACATATCTGACGCCTTCGTCTAGCCATATAGATGAGGTACCCTTGTGAAAAGGTAAATGGGCGTATATTGCCCCGCTTTATGCTCCTTTTCTTTTAGCAACTGTTACAGTAGCAGTTGTAAATTCTCCATACAGCACATTCTCGATTGTAGTTATAAACAAAAGTGTATAGAAACAGGTTACACTTCGTCATGGAGTAATGCACATGATGGATACTACACATATACAGCGTTAATCACAAGTGCAGAAGATGGCATTTTGATTTTTTAAATTCATTTTAGAATAAATTAAGGTTTGACATTTCGTGTGAGCAGGAGATTAGCATTAAACGCCAAGTTTTATTATTTTTTTTTTTTTTTTCAGAAAATAATAAATGAAAATAGAATACCGTCTGCTACAATTTTTTATTAGCGGTTTAAGATAGAAAAATCTCGTTCTAACGCAATACCCTTTAGTTTTTGTGCATTATACTTTAATTGTGTCTATCTATTTATGTAAACTTTTACGAATCAATTTCATTAGCTGAGAGAGAGAGAGAGAGAGAGAGACAGACAGACAGACAGACAGACAGACAGACAGACAGGTACTAAATTACTTACCCACAACACATACTCCACAGACTCCCGCATAAATTGCAATAAAGATGACCCTAATGTAAGCTAAATGAAAGGGATTTGCAAATGTACTGCTGTTGTTTGCCTCGAAGTAAACAAGAGAAGAATTTGACACATTTTCCATTACAACAGGTTTAATAATCCATGTTAATATTCCACAATTAGATATAAACTTTCTTCTGTCATCCGAATAATACGCCAAACAGCCCTTCCTTAACCAGAAGTATTAGCGCTCCTGCAGAAATAATGAACTCCTGATGATTTTACTATTTCAATAACTGTCAACGGACCTATGATTAGTTACATCACGCTCAAAAGATAATGTCTTACAGATACTTAGTAGCAGATGTACGCATAAGCTATGCATCAGAAACTAATAATTTAACGGGAACTATTACGCATTAATAGAGAAAAAAAACTCTGTTAATTTTTGTCCCCTTTTAAAACAGTCCACAGAAAAAATGCATGATGAACAACTGGTTACAAAATGTAACTGGTCAAGATGCTCCCTTAATATATCGTCAAAAAAGCATGAGCACACAACAAAAACCAAGATCAGACGCCGCATATTGCGGCGTCTGACTGATCTAGGTTTTCGTTGTTTGTCACTCATTCAGCAATTTTGATACATATCAATAGGTTGTAAAATTGACTTGCTATATTACTGAGGCATTCCATTCCACGTCTTGACATTTGGATGACTGGTGTCTGGAAAGGGCTGCGGCTTGTGATTTTCGCACTCCCTGGACTTTTCTCTTACCTTCTTTTTTTTTTTTTTTTTTTTTTTTTTTTTTACTAAATACTGATAATGAACATTTTGAACAAATGTTCGTTCGATACACTTTATTATAGGAACTACTGGTAAATAAAACTAATACTTCTGATAGCGAAGTACTGTTTATGATTTACATTTGTCAATATCTTATCACATAAAATTCTTGACAAAACGACTTTGAGTTTGATATTGTAATTATTCCATTTTTTAGATGGCATGACCCCGTGCTACATTCTATGGTGTATATATTTCTCAGTAAATTTGGTTTGCTATATCATCTATAGTCAATGACTTTTAGAATCGATATAAAATGTTAACTGCTGAACTTTTAATGCACGTTTATCAGTATTACAAACTACGTAAAATATGTTTTAAATTTTATCGCCGTAAATCTATACTAATGTCCAAATATAACGTTGGTTTGAAAACACTTGTGCAAAAACGATTGTCTGAACCTGAATTTTATGGAGTCTTTAGTCTATAGATTTCAGAAAGTTTGTTGGCAAAGATCTATCACTCGCTACAAAAAGATAGATTACAGCATGAATATTCTGCAGCAAACTGCATGCATGGACTTTGACCCAATTATGGTTCATACTTTTGATTCATTCTTTACTTACACGACGGTGGTCCAGCCTTCAGACTAAATGACGGCCCCTCCTCAATCAGAAATAAGAGTGAGGTCTCGCGCTTTTCTGTGCTCAAGTACCTCATATAGTCTCTGCTTCTTGATTTTGGTATTTCCTGGGTATCTTCACTTATACTTTTGTTCATCTTGAACATTATCAGCACTCTTTGTAGCCAGTTGACCACTGTAAATTACCAGGGCCCAGTTGTTCAAAGCGTCGTTAGCTTAACGTTAAGGGTCATTTCGTTAACTGTTTTAGCGGATTTAATATACAATATTCTGGTATTTCTTGCTGAAAAGATGTGAGTAGCTACTCACATTTTTTCAGCAAATAACTTCAGCATATTTGCGTATCACTCGATGCAAATTTTAACAAATCGTTAACTAACGGCATCGTTAGCTTTGAACAATTGGGCCCAGGTCAGTTTTGAAAATTATCGATACTTACCTTGCATAAACAGCACGTAAAATTTTCGCGTCATTTATCGAAGGAGAAATTGTTTTAAAATTGACAGAGAAGTTGTTATGGAGTGTTTGGTGATAAGTCCGGGATAATTTTATCTAATTCACCATATAAACATGTGTTGAGGGTACTCATAAGAAACGCCTCAGCGAGAAGCTTTTAATGAGTACCCACGAAATATGTTTTTATTTATTGAGGAAATATCACAGAATTATCACCAAATTTTCCTACTTAACAATCACTCTGCTGTGATGCGTAGTACATTTAATAATAGGTTTTATTGTTGTGGAAAATGGACCGTAGCCAACATTTGAGATATAAGAGCCATTGTGTATTGATGTTAAAGCTGGAGCATTTGTTACATCTTTACCGCCAACATTGATTGATCAGAATTTCCCGCCAACATTGATTGATCAGGATTTCCGTGGGCCCCGCAACGCTCAAAAACGGCATGTATGCATAATCGAACAGCACTAGCGCAGGTCGGCGTTAGCGTCTGCACATTGTAATCAGGGTCATTGTTATTATCGCAGTTTATTTCTGTAGTAGTCCGTCTTTCTCTAGGGAAAGAACAATTACCCTTATCAGCCTGCTCACAAGTACAAACTGATCTTGGCTTTTGTTGTTCATACAAAATCCGAAGCCCCATTTCGCATTACATAGCCTGTTTGATGTATTGCTGTCTTTAGTATAATTGAAGTCGCATTTCCACAGGCCATTTTGTGATTAAATGCTTCAACAGAATAACAAAAAATAGTCCCAACATCTTGAATGAACGCCGGCTGTCTTATTATATAACGTGACCTGCGTATTGGATGTCCGCTATCCAATACCTAATGTGTCTAACCTAAGGAGGCAAATTGATTGGTTCAAGAAATTGGACAAGTATGGTAATGCGTCCGAATTTTAGGGTAAATAGGGTAACGTAATAACCCTAATTATTGGGTCAGACAGGCCTGAGCAAAGACTGTAGACCAAGATCAGACGCCTCAGAATGCGGCGTCTGATCAGGGTCTACACTGTTTGCCACTCGACCAGCAATATTTTAAACACGCAGTAGGTAATGCAACAGACATCTATATGTTATAGGACAAGTATGGTAAGGAGTTTAAGTGTCCCAATATTTAGAGTATATACGGTACTTTATGGCTATAAAGGTAACTTATATCCTTCCCAGTCTGAGCAACGATGATCCCGTTTTCGGCGCTTTATGTATTAGCCGCCTCAGTCGTCTGCGAGAACGCCGCATGCGCAGATTAAGAGCATCCTGCGCATGCGCCAAGTGTCTTAGAGGCGATTGTCCTCTTAATTTAAAGTAAAACTAGAAAAGAACCCGCGCAAGCGCAGGTATGACATTTAAGTTTAATCCATCGGACAGATTTCAACCTGAAAAAAAGAAAATTCCAAGTTTAGTTTATTTTTGTTTTATTCAGACTTAACGCCGCTAGTTTATTTTTGTTTTATTCAGACTTAACGCCGCTTTCAACAATCTTTCAGTCATATTGTGATGGTGTCTGGATGTGACTGGGAGCTCAATGCTCCCTTTAAGAGTGCTGCCTCACTGACATATCACACCTCAGACACATGACGTGAAATTCCATCCAGTCACATTATACTGACACCGGACCGACCAGTTCCGATTTCTCAATGCTGATCTCAAACGCAACAACAGCTAATACTATTTTAAAGTCTTTGGTATGACTCGGCCGGGGATCGAACCCACAACCTCCTGGACGCAAGCCGGACGCTCAAGTAACTGAGCCACTGCGCTAGTAGGTTTGAAGATAATCGGCCTGCTGATTTGAACGGTTTTTACCATAAATGAGCCAGCGCATGACAAAACCAAATGGGCTGTCAGGAAAAAATCAGATTAACATGGGTGTCCGCCTAGTCTGATCAGTCTTCGCTGTGCACTCAATGGGTTGCTAAGGAGCTAAGATTTCTATGTGAAGACAGTGAAAACGGATCAGACTGGTCAGGCTGATCTGAGTGCGCTGGGTGCACGTCATTTTGTTGATTTTTTTTTTCATGTGAAAAGGACCTGCGCAAGCGAGGCTATGACATTAAGTTTTAAGCCATCGGACATATTTCAACATGAAAAAAGAAAGTTTTATTTATTATTATTATTATTTTATTCAGACTTAATGTCGCTTTCAGCAATCTCCAATTATATCGCGACGGTGTCTGGATGTGACAGGGAGGTCAATGCTCACTTTTAGAGTGCTGCCTCACTGGCATATCACATCTCGGACACATCACATGACGTGACATTCCACCCAGTCACATTATACTGACACCGGACTGACCAATTCCGCTTTCTCAATGACAAGCGCAAACAAAAGAGCAGCTAATACCAATATGAAAGTCTTTGGTATGACTCGGCAGGGGATTGAACCCACAACCTCCCAGACACAAGCCGGACGCTCTAGTAACTGAGCCACTGCGCCAGTAGGTTCGAAGGTAATCGGCCTGCTGATTTAAACGGTTTTTACCATAACTGAGCCAGCGCGTGACAAAACCAACGGAATGACTGGGCTCCCAGGGAGGCATCAGATCAACATGGGTATCCGCACAGTCTGATCAGTCGTCGCTGTGCACTCAATGGGTTGCTATGTAGCTATGGTTTCTATAGCTTTGGAAAATAAAGAATTGAATTGTAGACAGTGAACTGATCAGACTTGGCAGATGCCCAGGCTTATCTGAATCTCCGCTGGGTGCACATGTCATTTTGTTGATTTGTTGGCGGCTCATATATGCAGTGTTGCAGCTAGGGCCAATGTGATTGGGCCATATGTTGCCCCATAACCATTGTTAAAGGGCCGTCACCTATTTTAAGGAATTCTATTACCTTAGATATTAGCAACATGACTTAATATTGAAGGTCATCAAGGCCCCGTGTCCCATACATGCTTTTAGGTGGAGTAATAGCCCCTTGTCACCCTCTAGAGACAACAACATCCTCGATGACATGATTGGATCATTTTAACAAATGTTTTTTCCCCAAAACGCCTCAGAGGCTTTATATGAAATTGGATTTGGGTTGACCCAGCGGTTTCTGAGATGTTCGAAGAGTGCGGACGATGGAGCCTACCTATTCTGTTAGTTCACCTATAGGCTAAAGACTTTAGGATACAAATCAAAAGGGACTGGTTCACGAATGACAAAATTCTGCCCTATCCAATATATTGATGATAACTTTTCTAAATAGAAGTCAACATGGGACATCTTCAAAAAAAAAAAAAAAAAAAAAAAAAAAAAAAAAAATAAGATGGCAACAACAATACACTATATGTTGTATTGTAAAATTGTTTGTCGTTAATATATTTCATGTCAGCAATCTGAGAACAATGTTATTCAAAGCATGATAATTTTATAGTTGTTAAATATTTAAACACAAATTTATGAACAAAATCAATATGACACAGAAATTTATGTTGCCATGGCAACAAATATGTCGAATTTATCCCATTAAAGCATATAAAGCAGATAGTTTTATTTAATATATTCTGTTTACTGATTGTCCAGTACTGGATGACAATTTAGAAAGAAAAAGACGTTATCACTTAAGAAAAAATTCCATTGCCGTGGAAACAAAACTATTTCCTTTATTGAAATAATATGTGGTTTTGACTGATTTTAACTAAGAAAGGTAAAGGTTTTTATTTGACTGGGTTTAATGTGTTACTTATCAAGTATCTGACTGTGCGTGAAAAATAACATTTGCATCACTTAGCTTTGCGTTTCCCTGTCATCAAAAACACATACATTTATCCCATAACAAAGACATATAAAAATACGTATTTAAGGCAGCGCGTTAGCTCAGTGGCCTCTCGAGCAAGAGGAAAGATCCCCGATCGGGCATCAATAACTTTGGTGACCTTTGTATTTTGCACGGTAGATGTTACTACAGACATTGAGGCGAATAAATTCTACGATAGTTCTAATCAATTATATGACGCAGTTCTCTTAACTAGAGGTTATACTCAACATGCTCTTTGTCCTTACATCGATTCTAAAATTATTTTATCAAAATATCTTTCATAAATAAAGAGATGGATTTTATTGCCTTGCCTTGTATCTCTCGGGACTATTCGGTTATTTCATCCATTCCAACCTATTTTCAAAATATTGAAACACCCATAATTTGCTTTAAGTATAACAATCCCCAACCCACTGCTTAAAGTTTTACGAAGAGGCCATCGTTGTGTCTAAGGCCCGAACCGCCGCCGTGCAATTAAAGAGTGAAGCATAGCCATTATCCAAGATCGGCTCCCAAGATCTGGACTATATATCCAAGTATATAATTCTTTTAGGTTTAAAAAAATTGTGTATGGACCGTTAGTCCCCGAGGACTACAAGTCACATCGAAACCAAAGAAACTGCAACACACGAGAGAAAAACCGAATGTCGAATAGACTTGTGCGAGGTGCGAGTCCGGGGTGCAATGTGACCAAGAATCAAAAGGTGAGATTTGACTAAGTCGAAACGGCAAAGGATCGAGTTGACCATAAAGCGCGAACCTGATCAATATGGCAACGCTCTGTGTAATCAATGGAAGCTGCCATTATTAAATTTCACAGAGCCAATAAAATACGCTGTGACAAAACCGTGTTATATCCCACAATGCTAATTTTACCCAATATATATATATATATTTTTTTTTTTTTTTTTTTTTTTTTTTTTTTTTTTTTGCACATTGCAAATAAATATTTTTATTGTGACACAACAAAATATTGAATCAATAAATATATATTAATTTTATTAAACACATTTTGTATTTTAAATGAATATATTTTAATGCCAATACATATCTTTTATTGCCGATTAATATGGGTATTATAGAACAACTATCCTTAATATAGAAAATATTTTTATTTTGCAAAAAATATAATTTTATTGCCAATATATAAATTTATGCTTATAAATAGATTTAATTCCAATAATTATATTTTATTTCCAATAAGTATTTATTTTACAAATGAATATATTTTAAAAGACCATAAATATATCTTAATATATAATACATATTTTAATATGGAACAAATATATTACCAGATACAATATTGCAACGTATATCACGCCATGTCCAACTGAAAGACTTTTATAAATTGTTAAATAAATTCTTTACCGAAAGTAAGCACATGCTTTTTTTCGCTAGATATTTGGCCAAAATAAGTTGGCTGCAATTATGATATTTTTGTCATTTACTGTTGCAACCCAACATATAAAATCATTCATCTGTAACGATCCATCTCGAAGTTTCACCATTGTTAGCAAGCGATTATTTTTATGAATACGAACATTATATTTTAGTTTCACACTATTTATAGATTTTGGGACACTGAATTTCTTCATTTACCCTGAAAACTTGAAATTTTTTAATAAACTTTGAGTCCATGCCAAGTTTTGTTATACAATGCGAAGGCTAATGAAAACTTAAAGTCTTATCGCATGACATTGCACATACGAAGTGCACACATTCTAAAGGTACAAACTGTTAGAATTTTAAAGACTATATGCATTCATTCAAGTATTACAGATATGTTTGCATTACTTATTGGATGATTCTCGTAGCACTGAGTTTCCTGATCAGGTTTTGCTGTCGTCGTATTTAAATTTTAGTAAATACATATTCGAACAGTCCAAACTCAGCAAAACCACACGTGATTAAGTCAGTTTTATATGGTTTTTAGTTTTGATGTAAAACAAATGACCGCACTGCTTTCGGTTTCACATTACCAAAATTTGTTTCTCAAAGCATCGCATCAGAAGACTGTGTTACCATTCTGTACTCTTTATATACCGAAGATCTTTAAAATTGTAACACATTACTTTGACAGCTTTTCTAGAAGGTTTATGTCTACTCAATGATAATAAAAAGGACGACTCCTTCACTTTGGATTTCATTTGATACAAAGTCAAAATAATTCGATTTAAGGTTACAGTAATTTCGTAAAATATCTAGAGTGACCCAAAAATTCAAAAGCCACATATTGTTATTGAATCCATTAGCGAAAATATTTTGCAACCAATAGTCACTATCAACAGGATATTTATAGACATACATCCATATTACGTTTCCTTGTAATTGGTTTCTATGCAGATTCCAATACAGGTGATGGCCAATGATAGATACATACATGTTCAATTTGAAATCATTTTGTCATAATTTATGGCACCTGATATAAATTAGAGTTGTTTTTCATTCGACGATTCGAGTGTCTTTCATCCAAATCCAATAAATTTTATACACTGACGTCCACACAATAATATAATTTGCAGTGCTGACTGACAGTTCTAGTTACTATATGAGCCGCAACATCAGAGAACCTACCGTCGGACACATGAGCCTAGCAAAGAATCGTGCAGTCTGATCAGAACCATCCTTGGGCGCAGTTCATGTGCGTGTCTCGCAACGTCTTGTCCTTTTGACACGCGTGTACTCTCAGATACGCCTTCATAACAATTTCAAATAGAGAAGAAAATAGAAACTATAACTAAAAAGGAATTCAAACAGAAACTAAATATCGATAAAGTAATATTAAAGCTGACGGGAATGGGGGTGGGGTGGGGGTGGGGCTTACCTTTGCAATTTCCAGGATAACCAAAAATGCATCATATTACATTAGCCTTGCTAATCAAAATTAAAAACAAAAAGAAACAACAAAAACAATGAAAAACGATTTAAATGCCCAACAATTGTATAATCAAGTGATATAGTGCATACTAAGTGTTCATCGTTTGTTAATATTGAAATTTACTTCTATATTTTTACATTCAGTTTAAAATGTAAAAACATGATTTAAAAAATGAAATTAATAGTATGATTTTAACTGTATACACCAGGCAATATAAGTGAAGGTACACAGGAAACCCCATAATCGCTAAGCACGGTTCTCGAGACCAACTTAACCCTTCTATTGCTAAACACGACATGCCCTGTCTTAGCAAACTGTGTAGATCCAGATCAGTTGGCTTCTGCACTGTTTGTCATTAAGTATGCGGATTTATATCAACAATCTGGATCAAGTAATCTGATTGGCTAAAAATTGGCATGGCATCTTAATTTATTCAGCATGACAAGGGTTAACAAATTGTGTGTGGTTTAACACACTTTGACTGCACTAAAAAACTTGCGGTTAATGGAAATTTGAAAAATTCATCAAATGAAAGATAATTTAAAAAATAATAATAATAATAAACTAACAACAAGATATACTTATAGCTATGAGCGTATGTTCTGATCAGACTACGCAGATGCACAGACAGGGCATTTGCTGATATACACAATATTTTCCACATTGTTTATAGAACAATGTTATCCTGCACTAGGTAGGCACTAAACAGGTGCACATTGCCAACTGAAGCCGGCTGATATCAAAAATCAGAATCTCTACTCTACAAGTGTTCTGTTAACAGTAAAGGAAAACATATGCTAGCATAATTGCTAAGCAGCTTTGATCCGCAAAGAAGAAGAGATGAATAAACACTAAAGACATGAATGATATTTATAATACAAGACTGAACGGCTTGAAGGATAAAGCATATGCAGTTTCTGTTTCAAAAAGGTTACATGGATAACTCGACCCTGCTTCTTTGTATATAATACCCATATAGTATTTGTTTGTCTTTGTTTATATAACACACCACACGATGATCAGTAGGCCCGTCCGTCCGCTGCCACGATCCTTCCATCCGTCTATCCATTGTACAGGTGTACATACATACATCCATATTACGTTTCCTTGTAATTGGTTTCTATGCAGATTCCAATACAGGTGATGGCCAATGATAGATACATACATGTTCAATTTGAAATCATTTTGTCATAATTTATGGCACCTGATATAAATTAGAGTTGTTTTTCATTCGACGATTCGAGTGTCTTTCATCCAAATCCAATAAATTTTATACACTGACGTCCACACAATAATATAATTTGCAGTGCTGACTGACAGTTCTAGTTACTATATGAGCCGCAACATCAGAGAACCTACCGTCGGACACATGAGCCTAGCAAAGAATCGTGCAGTCTGATCAGAACCATCATTGGGCGCAGTTTGGATAAGAATTACTGTCTTAATGGTCTAATGCTTCGCGAGTCATAGCGATTGGCGTGTGCTTGATGAAGGTACGTATGTTCCGCTAACTGAGTCCTGCTCTTTACATTTTAAAGATTTGGGTATAGGGCTTTCTATGAAGATAAAAATAGACAAAAGTGCTCTTCCAGTGCTCTACAACTAGTACAGTCAATGTTCATATACCAAGCATGCACTATTCAGTAAAATTCCGCTATAAATACCACCTTTGGTACCGCCTGAAAGTGGTCTTAATATTGGATGTGGAATAGCTCCAGATTATGTGTGTTTTTTTAAACCAAAAAGTATTGACATTTTTTCGTATTTCTCCACAAAAATATGTTTTCTACAAACTATATGTTGTGATACTCATTAGAAGCGCATCGTCGAGGCACTTCTAATGCGAACCACAACATATTTTTTGTGGCCAAATCAGAAAATTATTATGCAAATGTGTACGCTGTATTTAAAAGTGCAAACATTTATCTCTTGTATTTACATATTATGTAACATAGCATTTCATATCAGCATACATATTCAGTGAACCCTCGTTACAACGACAGAATTTGTTCCTAAAGACGATGCCATTAAAATGAATTTGCTGTTGTACAGAATACTTAATGAGCAGATTGATATATAAGAAAGGTCGTGTTTTGTTCTTGTTTATATTTGTTTGAATCGCCTGACTGAGGCGATTCTAACAAATATCAAAAACATATGTTTCTTTGAATAATCAAATACATTTGTACAATATTCTTGCATAATTTGTGACTAATTGTTACCTCTTAAGCGAAGGTTTCGTGTGTCGGTATAAAGAGGGTTATCTGTATGTCACATTCTTTATTTGACTTGCCTTTACTCAGTACAACTTCATTTTGTAATCGGGAAATGAATCATAAGCATATTGCTTTCATTCCAATCCTAAAATGTTTGCTGTTGTGTATAATGCTCGTTGCTTATACCATGAAAGTCAGAATATGTTTAAACCAAAGTCTTTAACGCTTGGCGTAGATAAGATACTTATATCTACTAATCAGATAATAAATAAGTAAGTTATCAAGGTTTAAAGAATGTGCCTTCGAAAGTATACAGAGACAAGCCTGTCGTATTATTTGCGGTGGAACTAAATAATGTAGCATACAAAAGCTTTATGACGAAACAGGTTTCGAAGCCTTGCGAGAACGACGTAAGAAACACAGACTTTACCAGATGTTTAAAATGACCAATGGCCTTGCAACGTTTTATCTGCAAACCTTACAACCACAACGTGTACAACAGCAGTATGTCACATTCTTTATTTGACTTGCCTTTACTCAGTACAACTTCATTGTATGTCTGTATCTTTGCAATGTGTATAATGAAGGCTTCAAAAGGCAACGGATAAAGTTTATAAACAGCATGTTACATATCACAACGCGAACTAATGAAGACCGATCGAACAACCGAAAAGGAAATTTGTTCTTTAAAGCATTCAAGACAATAAACTCTACTGGTCCGAAATTAAATCTAATCTCACAGAGTCGGTGTTAGGTACATGCATAAAACGCGTTTAAGTGCCTTAAATGTACCCCACCAACAGCTCGTACTATATTAAGACAGTAATTCTTATCCAAACTGCGCCCAATGATGTTTCTGATCAGACTGCACGATTCTTTGCTAGGCTCATGTGTCCGACGGTAGGTTCTCTGATGTTGCGGCTCATATAGTAACTAGAACTGTCAGTCAGCACTGCAAATTATATTATTGTGTGGACGTCAGTGTATAAAATTTATTGGATTTGGATGAAAGACACTCGAATCGTCGAATGAAAAACAACTCTAATTTATATCAGGTGCCATAAATTATGACAAAATGATTTCAAATTGAACATGTATGTATCTATCATTGGCCATCACCTGTATTGGAATCTGCATAGAAACCAATTACAAGGAAACGTAATATGGATGTATGTATGTACACCTGTACAATGGATAGACGGATGGAAGGATCGTGGCAGCGGACGGACGGGCCTACTGATCATCGTGTGGTGTGTTATATAAACAAAGACAAACAAATACTATATGGGTATTATATACAAAGAAGCAGGGTCGAGTTATCCATGTAACCTTTTTGAAACAGAAACTGCATATGCTTTATCCTTCAAGCCGTTCAGTCTTGTATTATAAATATCATTCATGTCTTTAGTGTTTATTCATCTCTTCTTCTTTGCGGATCAAAGCTGCTTAGCAATTATGCTAGCATATGTTTTCCTTTACTGTTAACAGAACACTTGTAGAGTAGAGATTCTGATTTTTGATATCAGCCGGCTTCAGTTGGCAATGTGCACCTGTTTAGTGCCTACCTAGTGCAGGATAACATTGTTCTATAAACAATGTGGAAAATATTGTGTATATCAGCAAATGCCCTGTCTGTGCATCTGCGTAGTCTGATCAGAACATACGCTCATAGCTATAAGTATATCTTGTTGTTAGTTTATTATTATTATTATTTTTTAAATTATCTTTCATTTGATGAATTTTTCAAATTTCCATTAACCGCAAGTTTTTTAGTGCAGTCAAAGTGTGTTAAACCACACACAATTTGTTAACCCTTGTCATGCTGAATAAATTAAGATGCCATGCCAATTTTTAGCCAATCAGATTACTTGATCCAGATTGTTGATATAAATCCGCATACTTAATGACAAACAGTGCAGAAGCCAACTGATCTGGATCTACACAGTTTGCTAAGACAGGGCATGTCGTGTTTAGCAATAGAAGGGTTAAGTTGGTCTCGAGAACCGTGCTTAGCGATTATGGGGTTTCCTGTGTACCTTCACTTATATTGCCTGGTGTATACAGTTAAAATCATACTATTAATTTCATTTTTTAAATCATGTTTTTACATTTTAAACTGAATGTAAAAATATAGAAGTAAATTTCAATATTAACAAACGATGAACACTTATTATGCACTATATCACTTGATTATACAATTGTTGGGCATTTAAATCGTTTTTCATTGTTTTTGTTGTTTCTTTTTGTTTTTAATTTTGATTAGCAAGGCTAATGTAATATGATGCATTTTTGGTTATCCTGGAAATTGCAAAGGTAAGCCCCACCCCCACCCCACCCCCATTCCCGTCAGCTTTAATATTACTTTATCGATATTTAGTTTCTGTTTGAATTCCTTTTTAGTTATAGTTTCTATTTTCTTCTCTATTTGAAATTGTTATGAAGGCGTATCTGAGAGTACACGCGTGTCAAAAGGACAAGACGTTGCGAGACACGCACATGAACCAAAATCTCTACATATACCTTTATAGACAACCGAAATGAATGAGAGAGAAAATGAAATGTTTAAACAAAACAATATTTCATCCATAAATTATGTATAAAGCGGAAAACGAGTAATTATGGCATGTGCTGGAAATGAAGACTCAGATTAGCCTCGTGCTGGTTGATAAGTCATTATAAAAACACACCTATTCAAATATATTGAAAATTTAACCCCCAAAAACTGAAAGTTTTCAAATAAAAATTCTGATATTTTCCATATTTCTGCTCAAAACATAGATTGTGGGTACTCGAGAGAACCGCCTCGCCGAGTACCCACAATCTATGTGAGCAGAAATAAGAAAAATATATGCCCCAGTTTTACTATATAAAAGTGGGGTTTAAGGGGTTCAAAATTATATAGGTATGTTTTCGTGATGGTGTTTCCTGTTCAAACACTTGGGGTTTTAGTGTTACCAAAAATGCTTAATACACAACCGTGCGTGCGTTAAGCACACAAAACTTGTAATGATTAATTCTGTATTTCCAAGATTTTCCCATACTTTTCCTGTTTCACTTTTATCCTAACTGAAAGTGAAGTTTTTACAACTGAGTCTGTCAGACGATAATTGGAGTGTAGTCTGAACGCAACCATTAATGGATATTATAAAATTCTATCTTAAGCTGTGTTTGTCTTAGAAAACAATCCAAGAATATAAATGGCTGTTAACCCTTGTCCTGCTGAACCCGGATATACTTTGCAAACAGTGTAGATCCAGATCAGTTGGCTTCTTCAGAAGCCAACTGATCTGAATCTGCACTGCTTGACATTCAGTATGTGAATTTATATCAACAATCTGGATCAAGGAATCTGATTGGCTGACAATTAGAAGTGGGCGTGGCATCTTAATTCATTCAGCATGAAGAGGGTTAACTCATATGAGCCGCAATGTAAGAAAATGTGCTTTCTGACATGTCCACCCAACGAAGAATCATTTCAGCCTGCTCATCCCCGCAGTCTGATCAAAATCATTTTGGTCCGCATGAAGAAACTTTGCATCCTGTGCTGTTCAAAATGGGTCCAGTCAAGATTTTGATCAGACTGCACAAATGCGCACGTTGAACTGAGTCTTCACTAGGCACACACACTCGAAGGTACGTTTCCCGACGTTCTGGCTCAAACAATTTGTGAAACAGACCAGTTTACAGCAGCCTGGGGCCTGCAATTCACTACTGCTCTCTACAGATTGTTATGCATGCATTTTTATGTAAAACAAATACTTTCAACTCTTAACTTTTGACGTCTAGAGCCACGGTCGAAATAAAAAATTGTAAAATATGCGCATTTGGCACACTAGTTTTGGCATTGTTAGGTTTACCGTAATAACCTTATGTATTGGAACAGACAGTCCTGAACAAATCTGTTTGCAAATCATCCGGCAATTCTTTTGGAACATTAATACGTAGGTAGTGAAATATACTTGTTTAAACTCAAGGTCAAGTATTGTAGTGAGTTTAGGTGTATCAATATTTTAGGTAAATAAGGTAGTTTAAATAAAAATTAAGAACAGATTATTATTCTCAGTAATACACCGAAGTCTACTGAAAGGGATATCTCGGAGATAACAAACTACTTGTTTTCACAGTGTTCAAACCCACATATCTGCTGCTTTTACATTATAAAGCTTTTGTACTATGCACCAGACACATGCTACCCTGCTCCTTTACCCAAACCGTACACCGTATTTATCCTAGGTAGTTGGACAGACAGGTCTAAGTAAACGGTGTAGACTCTGAACACACGTAGCGACCGATCTAAGTTTACACTGTTTATCACTCATCCAAGGAGACAGTTGTGTAAAATGTATCTTACCTTCCTATCCCAAAAGACTTCTATTGTAAAAGAAATGAATTTGCTCCCCTCGTGTATTGGGAAGGGGAGGGGGTTGGGGAGCCGGTCGAGCTTAAATCAGTATTACTCGCCTCATCCTTGATTTTGATGATGCTCCAAATTACAAATATATTTTCGGTACGCATAGGGTTTCTACCTCATGTGTGAAATATTATAATGAAACACATACGTGTATAATCAAAATCACTGTGATAAAACGAAGCAAAAGGCTCAATGAAGATCTGAAGACAGAACACAAGAAAAGAAAACCACAAATAGAACTACGATGGGCCCGACTACAAACAATAATAGTCAGGCGCCAAACCTCTGAAACAGATTGAGGAGGGAGTCGTCATTCATTACGAAAACACGCCTGTTCAAATATATTGAAAATTTTACCACCAAAAAATGGCAATTTTTCAGATAAAAATTCTAATATTTTTCATATTTCTGAACAAAACATAGATTGTGGGTACTCGTTAGAACCGCCTCGACGAGGCGGTTCTAACGAGTACCCACAATCTATGTTTTTGAGCAGAAGTAAGAAACATAATGTATACCCCTGTAAACCCCAGTTTTACTATATAAAAGTGGGGTTTAAGGGGGGTCAAAACTATATAGGCGTGTTTTCGTGATGATTGTAACCTATTCTGGTTTTGTAGCGAGTAACAACTTTTTTGAACGGTTCCGAAAATCAGTATTGTCAAAAATCTTTCTGAATTAATACATTAAATCGCCATGAAATGCAGGTTCGGACAGACCTTCTTGTAGAAATGTTTTCAAACCAATGTTATATTTGGACATTAATTAAGAATGATGGCGATACTTCTTAGAAACGGCTTTGCATAGTTATGATAACGATACCCTTGCTTAAGAAGTGTAGCAGTTAAAATTTTATTTTGAATACGGACTTGACTAGATGCTCTAGCAAAACGAATTAACTGAGAGATATATAAACCATTGGAAGTGGCATAAGGAACATCGCAAACTAAAAATGACAATTCCAGCTTTTTCAGAACAGTTATAAACATCATATACATTATAGCTATTTTGGTAGAAAGTCACCTTGTGAAGTTTGATTCAAATTGACCGAAGGGTTCAGGAGGAGTCGTCATATCAAGATTTTTTTTCTATTTTTAGATCTGGTGGTCATCTTGTTCATAGGAGCAAAACAATTTTAGGTATTATGGTAGAGAGTCACTTAAGCAACATTCTTGTGCTTTGATTGAAATAGGCCAAAGGGTTAAGGAGGAGTTGTCATTTAAAAACATTTCTATGTTTAGCGCTGACATCATTCTTGTTCATTGGAGAAAACCTTTTAGCTATTTTGGTAGAGAGTCACCTAGGTAAAATTCCTTTAAAGTTTTATTGAAATTGGCCCAGGACACAGCCCATGTAACCTTGGAAGTAAGATAAAGACCACCAAAACTTAGTAAGCTTTAAGCACTCTCTCAATGTTGTATTCAGGTAAGTTTGAAAACAATTCACCATTCACTGCCGGAGAAAGGCTAGGTTTTACTGAAATCCAAAATACAAAAACAAAATATCAGTTTTTTCTTTAAAAGAATGTATGAGAAATAAGATGTTACCTAAGGCAGGTGTCTAACAAACAGAATAATTTATAACTGGGTGTGATATATGTTATAAAAGATAATTACCCCACCCACTTTCATGCTCCTGTTACTCCAAAACTAGGGCTTACGTTGCACAATCAATACTGTTTTAGTAAATAGGAAACTATAGGTAATGTATCAGTAAAACAATGAAGACTTTTGTAACAGTGCAGCAAAAGGGCCTTATGAACCCCTCCCCATCCCCTACACATACGCGCGCCGTCCCCCACCCTTTTGAAGTTTTATATACAAATAAGTTTATCTTTTCCGAAACATATCCCCGCCTCTCTCTTTATACATCTGATTACGGTGCAGCAAAGTGGAGTAGAGATCGGCCTTTTTTTCTAACGTTTAAGTCAATAGACATAGTCAGTTGAATTACGTATATTATTTTTCAGAATATGCAAAACACATTGGCAGCTACCGATGTACAATATTTCGCATTTACATATCTATCTAGTTGCCAAATCTCAAGGGATTAACCAAGTCTGTTTCGAATATGATGAAAAGAAAAAAAAAAAAAGATATGCATGCAAGTTGGATAAGTTAAGAATGCGCCCTTGCGTTAGATCTTGCTCTATTGTTTCGTTGAAATACAAAACGAGCCACCGCATGACAAAACCAACAAAATGGCATACCAAAATGTGCGCCCAGCGAATAATCAAACTCTGATCAGACTGAACGGATGTCCAGGCTAATCTGAGTCTTCGCTGGGCGCATATGCCATTTTGTTGGTTTTGTCATGATGCGGCTCAAATATTATTTACCGACCTACAAATTTTCCTTCATATATCACATGTATTACGTCATTTCACTTAGCCATTTATCACTTTCTATCTGTATCCCTTACTGTTACATAATCGATTTCATAAAAATGTTAAAATAGCTTCTGAGATATCGCAAGTATCCGCTTTGTATCAAATGACTCGTTGGAGAACTAGAAAGGTATGGATGTTGTGCTCTCCGTTGATCTCTAATCAATAAATGCTGGTCCTTTAAAGAGAAAGAACGCTTGTAAAGAATGTATCTGAGATGCACAATATTGGCAAACTTTGCATTTTGACACAAATTCGATCAAAATCAGATAATAAATAAGTAAGTTATCAAGGTTTAAAGAATGTGCCTTCGAAAGTATACAGAGACAAGCCTGTCGTATTATTTACGGTGGAACTAAATAATGTAGCATACAAAAGCTTTATGACGAAACAGGTTTCGAAGCCTTGCGAGAACGACGTAAGAAACACAGACTTTACCAGATGTTTAAAATGACCAATGGCCTTGCAACGTTTTATCTGCAAACCTTACAACC
This sequence comes from Anodontia alba, assembly GCA_964016985.1. Taxonomy (NCBI): domain Eukaryota; kingdom Metazoa; phylum Mollusca; class Bivalvia; order Lucinida; family Lucinidae; genus Anodontia; species Anodontia alba. The sequence goes on along the minus strand of OZ024825.1, from coordinate 117,536,503 downwards.
ACAACGTGTACAACAGCAGTCAAGATATTCCTTACGAAACTCCCACACCTTTACAATATCACTTACACGAACTGTCTCTTACTTTAATTCTTTTCTACCAACTGCATTAAGAGAGTGGAATTCTTTGGACCAAGATACAAGAGACTATGCAACACTAGGCATGTTTAAAAGAAAACTCAGTACCACGTTAAACGTGCAGCAACACTGGGCACGTTTAAAAGGAAACTCAGTGCCACGTTTAACGTGCAGCAACACTAGGCACGTTTAAAAAGGAAACTCAATGTATCTGTAAATCACCCACCAATATACTTTGACAATGTGCAAATTTCATGAAAAGCGCAAATTCTTCACACCCGTTTAAGGCTTGAGTGTAGCTCCTTAAATCAGCATCTGTGCAGGAAAATCTTGTTGGAAGTCCAAATTGCTCCTGTGGTAAGTTAGAATCTTTTCCTCACTTCCTATTGTCATGCGCAAGATATACTCATATCCGACAGTATTATTTTTTCTGTTTTTTATTTTTCTGCGCTTATTGTAGTATGTGCGGTAATCTGTTTTATGGATGCCGCAAAGTTGATTACGGTATTTAATAAGACTTTCTGACGTCATATAGACTTAATAAAATGTGCAAAACCTAAATAAATAATATTTGTAACAACATTCAATCTTTATATTTGCCGAAATATCTTCTTCACAAGACGGATATTGATTTGGTTTCAATACTACATTGGGTTCTATCAGAAAGAAGATTTTATTAAATGTTTTGAAATGAAACTTCATTAAATATTCGAAATGGCGGTATCCTTGATAATGGTTTTGAAACCCGTAAACGTCTTTTATTGCCTTAGCTTTTATTTTTTTTTATTTGTATTTATTTTTTTTTTTACTTTTTTTTATCAAATTTACATCATTTGAAATGCATACTTTGTCAAAATCTTTCAGATACATTTTTAAGCAACCTTGCGTTTCCTTTTAACCATTACAACTACAGTCGGCCACCTGTATTAAACAATAATTTCTCTTAAGAGGCCATAATGTTTCGTTCCTTTAAAAGCAAAATAAGTGTTAGCTTACCTGTATTAAGCAACCACTATTCTGAAGCAAACACTTTTGGCCTTTTTGGATTTCCCATAGGTGCTTGCTTTACTCAGGTTTGACTGTATATGGGCAAATTTATCAGACGACAAATTTATGATATTCTTCTCAGGAGACAATTCGCATGAAAATGCCAAAAGAAAATTTCTGGGGGAAAGATAAAAAAAGATATTTCAAAATGGATTCTGCTAATCAGCTTACATTTGGATTTAATTGTTAACGTCTAAAATTAATTAATTAATCATTTTTGAGAACATTCTTTCTAGTAAACATAAAGTATGTTATTGATTACTTATCGTAAAACCCATACAATACAAAATGTGCTATTTTATACGCCCGGTTTGCAATGGTGTGTCATGTTCAAAAACGATTGCCGTGTCTATAAGGTTAAAACGGTGTGCCATATACGAAAAAAGACTGCAATGTCCATGAGGTTAAGACGGTGTGTCATGTACAAAAAAAGATTGCTCTCCCTTTCTTAGTTTCCGAGTCTCGATCTTTCCTTTGATTAGTTTTTTTTTCATCTTATACTTGTGCGCGCCATAACTAGGTATTCAGATGAAATATGAAACTTTATAGCAACGTGTATGAGATGAAGACTGCATGTTGCGTGCATGCATGAAAAAAAAGCTCTTCCTTTCTTATTTCTGAGTTACTTCCCTTTGTATTTGTTTTTCATATACTTTCGTTGTGCGCACCACAACTAGGTTACCATATGGAATATCTTGAAGTAACTTTATACCATTGTGTATGAGTTAAAGAAGGATTACTCTCCATTTCTGAGTTATTTCCCTTTGATTAAATATTTGACTTACCTTGTGCGTACCATAAATAGATAACCGTATGGAATGTCTGGATGAAACTGTATAGCAATGTGTATGCGGTTAAGTGTGTCACGGAACAACATGTTGTTCCTCCTTTCCTAGTTTCTGAGTTACTTCACTTTGACTAGGTTTTTTTTTTCACACAATACTTATGCATTCCATAACTAGATAAGCATACGGAATATCTTGATGGAACTTTACAGCAATGTGTATGAGGTCAAGACTGCGTGTTGCGTACAAAAAAAAGAATGTTTTTTCCTTTCTTAGTTTCTGAGTTACATCTCTTTGACTAGTTTTTTTTTTCACACTATACTTATGCATGCCATACCTAGATAAGCATACGGAATATCTTGATGGAACTTTATAGCAATATGTATAAGGTCAAGACTGTGTGTTGCGTACAAAAAACAAACAAAAAAACAACAAAAAAAAAAACAAACAAAAAACTGTGTTTCCTTTCTTAGTTTCTGAGTTACTCTCCTAGGATTAGTTTTTTTTTTTCTTTTATTTTCAATCTATCATTGTGCGCACCATAACTCGGTAACCGTATGGAATAGCTTGATGAAACTTCACAGCAATGTGTATGAGGTTAAGACGGCATGTGGTGTGCAGAAATGATTGCTTCACTTTCTTACTTTCTGAGTTACTTCCCTTGATTAGATTTTTCATACTATCCTTGTGCGCGCCATAACTAGGTAATCATACTGACTATCTTGATGAAACTTGACAGCAATGTGTATAAGGTGAAGACGGTGTGTCGCGTACAATAAAAAAATCTCAATTTCTTTGTTATTTCCTTTTAATTAAGGTTTTGATTGACCTTGTACGTACTATAAGTAGGTAACCGTATGGAATATCTTGATGAAACATAATAGCAATATCTTTGCGGTTAAGACGGTGTGTGACGTACAAAAAGAATGCTCTGTTCTTCTTAGTTTCCTAATTACTTCCCTTCGATCATTTTTGCTCTATCTTTATGCGAGCCATAACCTGGTAACCATATGGAATATTTTTATGAAACTTTATAGTTATGTGTATGAGGTCAAAACGGCTTGTCGCGTACCAAAAAAAAAGACTGCTCTCTCTTTTTTTTCAGTTTCTGAAGTACTACCTTTGATTACTTGTTTTTCCCACACTATCTTTATGCGTGCCATAACTTGATAATCATATGGAATATCTTGATGAAACTTTTTAGCAATGTACCTGAAGTTCAGACAGTGTATCGCCTACAAAAAATGCTTTCCTTTCCTCAGTTTCTGAGTTACTTTCCTCATTCAGTCTATCCTTCTTCAAGCCATAACTAGGTAGCCATATGACAAGAAAACGAGCGTACATTTGTTAAAGTGCACATATCTGACGCCTTCGTCTAGCCATATAGATGAGGTACCCTTGTGAAAAGGTAAATGGGCGTATATTGCCCCGCTTTATGCTCCTTTTCTTTTAGCAACTGTTACAGTAGCAGTTGTAAATTCTCCATACAGCACATTCTCGATTGTAGTTATAAACAAAAGTGTATAGAAACAGGTTACACTTCGTCATGGAGTAATGCACATGATGGATATTACACATATACAGCGTTAATCACAAGTGCAGAAGATGGCATTTTGATTTTTTAAATTCATTTTAGAATAAATTAAGGTTTGACATTTCGTGTGAGCAGGAGATTAGCATTAAACGCCAAGTTTTATTATTTTTTTTTTCAGAAAATAATAAATGAAAATAGAATACCGTCTGCTACAATTTTTTATTAGCGGTTTAAGATAGAAAAATCTCGTTCTAACGCAATACCCTTTAGTTTTTGTGCATTATACTTTAATTGTGTCTATCTATTTATGTAAACTTTTACGAATCAATTTCATTAGCTGAGAGAGAGAGAGAGAGACAGACAGACAGACAGACAGACAGACAGACAGGTACTAAATTACTTACCCACAACACATACTCCACAGACTCCCGCATAAATTGCAATAAAGATGACCCTAATGTAAGCTAAATGAAAGGGATTTGCAAATGTACTGCTGTTGTTTGCCTCGAAGTAAACAAGAGAAGAATTTGACACATTTTCCATTACAACAGGTTTAATAATCCATGTTAATATTCCACAATTAGATATAAACTTTCTTCTGTCATCCGAATAATACGCCAAACAGCCCTTCCTTAACCAGAAGTATTAGCGCTCCTGCAGAAATAATGAACTCCTGATGATTTTACTATTTCAATAACTGTCAACGGACCTATGATTAGTTACATCACGCTCAAAAGATAATGTCTTACAGATACTTAGTAGCAGATGTACGCATAAGCTATGCATCAGAAACTAATAATTTAACGGGAACTATTACGCATTAATAGAGAAAAAAAACTCTGTTAATTTTTGTCCCCTTTTAAAACAGGGTCTACTCTAAATCAAAGAATTTGCACCCCCTTGGGAGTAAATTCTTCCTTTTAGAGAAGCCCCTTATCAAGAGGGCTGGGAATACAGGAAAGCAAAACGGCTGTCTCTAAATTTATCTCCCTTGTAAAAGATGGCGGAATAATCTACCAGGCGTACCCAGTCCCTTTTACAAATAGTCTCGCATGCTGCGATAATATTGTCTGAATTCCAAACGCAAGGTTCAGTTGACTTATTTGTTCTTACCTACTGAAATCGTTTAGAAACGGTTATATTACAATGAGTCGCAACATCAGAAAACGTACCTTTGGACATGTGCGCCAGCGAAGATTCAGATCAGACTGCGCATTCGCGCAGTCTGATCAGAATCTTCCCTAAGCGCATTTTGGACACCTAAAGATGCAAAGTTTCTCCATGCGTATAACTAAGACTGATCAGACTTTGCATATGCGCGGGCTGATTCGGGTGTTAGACGCACATCACAGAAGGTACGTTTCCTCACGTTTCGGCTCTAATGTGCTAGCTATATTTCATGTTCTTTATTCCTATGAATTCCTCTCTGTATAAAAGACACTGAAGTTCTCAAACGGAGAATGCGTTGTTATGTGAACAAATGATTTTACAAACTAAGCTGACCTCTAAAAACATAATCGTAAGTTGGTAGATTTTGCAATAATTGCAGTGTATGTTAATACATATATGTTTAGACGAAAATAAGAATGAAAATTGATGGTTTTAATTTCGTAGCTACATTTAAAAAGCATAATATATCGGCGCATTACATTATTTTTCAACAGTAGACAACAATACTCCGTCACAGGTTAACAACATATTTGATGAAGTTTCAAACCCTGTTATTTGCTGTAAGCAGATTTTATTCGTATTACGGACATAAACAAAACTGCATATATTAAAATTACAATACTACATGATAATCAGAATAGTCTTACGTTATAGGCTCTGAATAAACTTGACAGATTTTCCGCCATTTTACGTGTGTGTGTGTGTGTGTGTGGGGGGGGGGGGGGGGGGGGGGAAGGCAACTCTTGTGAAAAGGGACTAACTCATAAAAGAAAAATTGTGCTCCCAAGGGAGCAAATTCTTTTCTTTCAGAGTAGACCCCTTTTCAGATGGGAGGCAAAAGCAATGTTGATAGATAGCCTCCTATATGTCTCCATTCCCCATTTAATCTGCTAAAGGGGGGGGGGGTGGGGGGGGGCAGGAAGGCAACTCTTGTGAAAAGGGACTAACTCATAAAAGAAAAATTGTGCTCCCAAGGGAGCAAATTCTTTTCTTTCAGAGTAGACCCCTTTTCAGATGGGAGGCAAAAGCAATGTTGATAGATAGCCTCTTATATGTCTCCATTCCCCATTTAATCTGCTAAAGACATTTACACCAACCCTATCCACCGAGAAGGTGGAGGTTCTTATTCTATTAGGTACACTATGCCATTATAAAGTAGTCTGACAATCTCATGGCATATCTTTTCAGGCTAGAGTAGCACAAAGCAAACGTGCGAAATCTTTAATAAGACTAAATGGCTTCGCAGTATCTCAAAGTTATACTTGTGCCGACTGTACACAAATATTCTGACATCGCAATTTTAATCTGTACTTTACCCTTTTTTATGTATGGTTGGCTACCCGTTATTTTGTGTGAATAATGGTGACAGAATGGCAAATAGATCCGGATCTGCAACCTGCTCATTATCTGCATTATCTAAGATAAACACGTTATTTTGCACACTTTCCAACCCACGCGTTTCAAACTATTTTTAAAATCATCACGAAAACATGCCTATATGATATTGACCCCCTTAAACCCTACTTTTATATAGTAAAACTGGGGTTTACAGGGGTATACATTATTTTTCTTATTTCTTAGATTGTGGGTACTCGTTAGAACCGCCTCGCCGAGTACCAACAATCTATGTTTTGAGCAGAAATATGAAAACTATTGGAGTTTTTTATCGGCAAATTTTCAGTTTTTTTGAGGTTAAATTTATCTATTTATTTGAATAGGCGTGTTTTCGTAATGACGTAAGTACCGCAATATCGAAAATAATGTCTTCGGGTATACGAGACCAGTAAATAATTAAAGTACCTTGCGTACGAGGGTTTTTCAATATATTCATGGACTGGTTTTATATTTTCAACATCCAATATCTCAGAGAAATAAAACAAACACCATAGTAAACAACAGTCTTTCGTGCGTAAATGTATCAAATATTACACCAAACAACGTATTGTACATACAGATATGGCTAAAACAAATGTGCCATCTAAGCGCAACCACCACACGGTGCAGTTTACGTTCCGACGTCAGTGACGTCGTCCACGATCAATGACATAAAGTGAAGTTTCACTTTTTCTCAAGTATGCCTCAAAATAGAATAGGCATCGTTGATGTCGTTCAGGCCACTGTCTCTTAATATATGTAACATCCGAAAACCAAGCCGCAGAATACCCTCAAATGATTTTATGTGTTTCTCTCTGAAGTTGTAGCAAATTGTCGAATGTTTGTCCCTTCAATTGTAGTTTGATGCTAGCCGGCCCCTGAAAACCGAGTGTGCCATTTTAAACACAAGGGCCCTGTTCACTTTACATTCGCCTTTCGCCACCTGCAGCATCTTATACGTTTTTGTTGGTGTTTTTCCACGATTCATGCATACTTTTATATTCCCGCGGATTTCCATTCGTTCTTCCGTTGACATTTTGACGTTTATGAGCGTACAGGTCGCCTTGTTCCAACGTTGTTTATTTCAAACTCCAACTTCCAAAGGACGTCACAAATCGACATGACGTTGTCATAACTTCATGCAACAATCTAGCAAGTTTTGTATGAATGTACAGCAACCATTACTGAATGTATTAATGGATGAACTAGTACTAAATGCACATAAAGTCGGACTGGGTGGTATCGCGTTACTATGGTAATGCAGATGCGCATTAAATGTAACTAGTTTGTCTTATGGGTGAAATATTTGTCGGAGTTAAAGATAATAGATTAAAGTTGTTAATCTATAAGAAATTATTACTTAAACGCAATAGTAATCAAATGAGACGGACAGTCTACGAGTTTATTGAACAACCCACGTATACGTGCCGGCCGTATCAATACCTCCATTGCTCTATTTTGTCTTAAGCTACAAAACCCAATGACTTTGAATGCGGACAGCAAAAGCCCTAATCAGATTGCACAGATGTGCAGACTGCCTTGTATTTTCGAATATTCCTCGAAGACACAAGCTATGAGAGCTGAACAAGGTCCAAGAACGTATTCTGGATCAATAAATTGGAAAAACAGATGTTTTATTTTTATGTGAAAGCGTAATGTATTGTCATTTAATCATTATAATTATTATTATTTTCCATTATCTGAGACATAAAAATATAAGTGAAGATACCCAGGAAATGCAACAATCCAGAAGCACAACCTTCCCGAGGAACTAAAAGAAGGGGAGATGAGGAACAAATAATGACAAAACAAACACCTTGCATGAAACCACAGACGTACAAACAAAGAAGAACTGCAAAAGAAGCACCGCCTCGAAAGGGTCAGTAGGAAAACTACTGTGGGGTTTCAACCAGTGTTGCTCGCGCGACATCACGAAAACACGCCTATATAATTTGACCCCCTTAAATCCCACTTTTACATAGTAAAACTGGGGTTTACAGGGGTATATATTATTTTTCTTATTTCTGGTCAAAAACGTAGATTGTGGGTACTCGTTAGAACCGCCTCGGCAAGGCGGTTCTAACGAGTACCTACAATCTATGTTTTGAGCAGAAATATGAAAACTATCAGTTTTTTATCTGAAAATTTTCAGTTTTTGGAGGTGAAATTTTCTATATATTTGAATAGGCGTGTTTTCGTAATGAACCTCACACTTAATGCTGATGTATCTCCAAATTACAATTATATGTTCGATCCGCACTGAGGTCCTCTACCTCATTTATGAAACATTACAGTGAAACACATATATTAAAACTACTGTGATGAAACAAAGCAAAGGGTTCAATGGCGACCATAAGCCAGAACACAAGAAAACCACAAACAGGACCACGCTGAACCAGTCCACAGAAAAAATGCATGATGAACAACTGGTTACAAAATGTAACTGGTCAAGATGCTCCCTTAATATATCGTCAAAAAAGCATGAGCACACAACGAAAACCAAGATCAGACGCCGCATATTGCGGCGTCTGACTGATCTAGGTTTTCGTTGTTTGTCACTCATTCAGCAATTTTGATACATATCAATAGGTTGTAAAATTGACTTGCTATATTACTGAGGCATTCCATTCAACGTCTTGACATTTGGATGACTGGTGTCTGGAAAGGGCTGCGGCTTGTGATTTTCGCACTCCCTGGACTTTTCTCTTACCTTCTTTTTTTTTTTTTTTTTTTTTACTAAATACTGATAATGAACATTTTGAACAAATGTTCGTTCGATACACTTTATTATAGGAACTACTGGTAAATAAAACTAATACTTCTGATAGCGAAGTACTGTTTATGATTTACATTTGTCAATATCTTATCACATAAAATTCTTGACAAAACGACTTTGAGTTTGATATTGTAATTATTCCATTTTTTAGATGGCATGACCCCGTGCTACATTCTGTGGTGTATATATTTCTCAGTAAATTTGGTTTGCTATATCATCTATAATCAATGACTTTTAGAATCGATATAAAATTTTAACTGCTGAACTTTTAATGCACGTTTATCAGTATTACAAACTACGTAAAATATGTTTTAAATTTTATCGCCGTAAATCTATACTAATGTCCAAATATAACGTTGGTTTGAAAACACTTGTGCAAAAACGATTGTCTGAACCTGAATTTTATGGAGTCTTTAGTCTATAGATTTCAGAAAGTTTGTTGGCAAAGATCTATCACTCGCTACAAAAAGATAGATTACAGCATGAATATTCTGCAGCAAACTGCATGCATGGACTTTGACCCAATTATGGTTCATACTTTTGATTCATTCTTTACTTACACGACGGTGGTCCAGCCTTCAGACTAAATGACGGCCCCTTCTCAATCAGAAGTAAGAGTGAGGTCTCGCGCTTTTCTGTGCTCAAGTACCTCATATAGTCTCTGCTTCTTGATTTTGGTATTTCCTGGGTATCTTCACTTATACTTTTGTTCATCTTGAACATTATCAGCACTCTTTGTAGCCAGTTGACCACTGTAAATTACCAGGGCCCAGTTGTTCAAAGCGTCGTTAGCTTAACGTTAAGGGTCATTTCGTTAACTGTTTTAGCGGATTTAATATACAATATTCTGGTATTTTTTGCTGAAAAGATGTGAGTAGCTACTCACATTTTTTCAGCAAATAATTTCAGCATATTTGCGTATCACTCGATGCAAATTTTAACAAATCGTTAACTAACGGCATCGTTAGCTTTGAACAATTGGGCCCAGGTCAGTTTTGAAAATTATCGATACTTACCTTGCATAAGCAGCACGTAAAATTTTCGCGTCATTTATCGTAGGAGAAATTGTTTTAAAATTGACAGAGAAGTTGTTATGGAGTGTTTGGTGATAAGTCCGGAATAATTTTATCTAATTCACCATATAAACATGTGTTGAAGGTACTCATGAAAAACGCCTCAGCGAGAAGCTTTTAATGAGTACCCACGAAATATGTTTTTATTTATTGAGGAAATATCACAGAATTATCACCAAATTTTCCTACTTAACAACCACTCTGCTGTGATGCGTAGTACATTTAATAATAGGTTTTATTGTTGTGGAAAATGGACCGTAGCCAACATTTGAGATATAAGAGCCATTGTGTATTGATGTTAAAGCTGGAGCATTTGTTACATCTTTACCGCCAACATTGATTGATCAGAATTTCCCGCCAACACTGATTGATCAGGATTTCCGTGGGCCCCGCAACGCTCAAAAACGGCATGTATGCATAATCGAACAGCACTAGCGCAGGTCGGCGTTAGCGTCTGCGCATTGTAATCAGGGTCATTGTTATTATCGCAGTTTATTTCTGTAGTAGTCCGTCTTTCTCTAGGGAAAGAACAATTACCCTTATCAGCCTGCTCACAAGTACAAACTGATCTTGGCTTTTGTTGTTCATACAAAATCCGAAGCCCCATTTCGCATTACATAGCCTGTTTGATGTATTGCTGTCTTTAGTATAATTGAAGTCGCATTTCCACAGGCCATTTTGTGATTAAATGCTTCAACAGAATAACAAAAAATAGTCCCAACATCTTGAATGAACGCCGGCTGTCTTATTATATAACGTGACCTGCGTATTGGATGTCCGCTATCCAATACCTAATGTGTCTAACCTAAGGAGGCAAATTGATTGGTTCAAGAAATTGGACAAGTATGGTAATGCATCCGAATTTTAGGGTAAATAGGGTAACGTAATAACCCTAATTATTGGGTCAGACAGGCCTGAGCAAAGACTGTAGACCCAGATCAGACGCCTCAGAATGCGGCGTCTGATCAGGGTCTACACTGTTTGCCACTCGACCAGCAATATTTTAAACACGCAGTAGGTAAAGCAACAGACATCTATATGTTATAGGACAAGTATGGTAAGGAGTTTAAGTGTCCCAATATTTAGAGTGAATACTGTACTTTATGGCTATAAAGGTAACTTATATCCTTCCCAGTCTGAGCAACGATGATCCCGTTTTCGGCGCTTTATGTATTAGCCGCCTCAGTCGTCTGCGAGAACGCCGCATGCGCAGATTAAGAGCATCCTGCGCATGCGCCAAGTGTCTTAGAGGCGATTGTCCTCTTAATTTAAAGTAAAACTAGAAAAGAACCCGCGCAAGCGCGGGTATGACATTTAAGTTTAATCCATCGGACAGATTTCAACCTGAAAAAAAGAAAATTCCAAGTTTAGTTTATTTTTGTTTTATTCAGACTTAACGCCGTTAGTTTATTTTTGTTTTATTCAGACTTAACGCCGCTTTCAACAATCTTTCAGTCATATTGTGATGGTGTCTGGATGTGACTGGGAGCTCAATGCTCCCTTTAAGAGTGCTGCCTCATTGACATATCACACCTCAGACACATGACGTGAAATTCCATCCAGTCACATTATACTGAAACCGGACTGACCAGTTCCGATTTCTCAATGCTGATCTCAAACGCAACAACAGCTAATACTATTTTAAAGTCTTTGGTATGACTCGGCCGGGGATCGAACCCACAACCTCCTGGACGCAAGCCGGACGCTCAAGTAACTGAGCCACTGCGCTAGTAGGTTTGAAGATAATCGGCCTGCTGATTTGAACGGTTTTTACCATAAATGAGCCAGCGCATGACAAAACCAAATGGGCTGTCAGGAAAAAATCAGATTAACATGGGTGTCCGCCTAGTCTGATCAGTCTTCGCTGTGCACTCAATGGGTTGCTAAGGAGCTAAGATTTCTATGTGAAGACAGTGGAAACGGATCAGACTGGTCAGGCTGATCTGAGTGCGCTGGGTGCACGTCATTTTGTTGATTTTTTTTGTTGTGAAAAGGACCTGCGCAAGCGAGGCTATAACATTAAGTTTTAAGCCATCGGACATATTTCAACATGAAAAAAGAAAGTTTTATTTATTATTATTATTATTTTATTCAGACTTAATGTCGCTTTCAGCAATCTCCAATTATATCGCGACGGTGTCTGGATGTGACAGGGAGGTCAATGCTCACTTTTAGAGTGCTGCCTCACTGGCATATCACATCTCGGACACATCACATGACGTGACATTCCACCCAGTCACATTATACTGACACCGGACTGACCAAGTCCGCTTTCTCAATGACAAGCGCAAAAAAAACAGCAGCTAATACCATTTTGAAAGTCTTTGGTATGACTCAGCAGGGGATTGAACCCACAACCTCCCAGACACAAGCTGGACGCTCTAGTAACTGAGCCACTGCGCCAGTAGGTTCGAAGGTAATCGGCCTGCTGATTTTAACGGTTTTTACCATAACTGAGCCAGCGCGTGACAAAACCAACGGAATGACTGGGCTCCCAGGGAGGCATCATATCAACATGGGTATCCGCACAGTCTGATCAGTCGTCGCTGTGCACTCAATGGGTTGCTATGTAGCTAAGGTTTCTATAGCTTTGGAAAATAAAGAATTGAATTGTAGACAGTGAACTGATCAGACTTGGCAGATGCCCAGGCTTATTTGAATCTCCGCTGGGTGCACATGTCATTTTGTTGATTTGTTGGCGGCTCATATATGCAGTGTTGCAGCTAGGGCCAATGTGATTGGGCCATTTGTTGCCCCATAACCATTGTTAAAGGGCCGTCACCTATTTTAAGGAATTCTATTACCTTAAATATTAGCAACACGACTTAATATTGAAGGTCATCAAGGCCCCGTGTCCCATACATGCTTTTAGGTGGAGAAATAGCCCCTTGTCACCCTCTAGAGACAACAATATCCTCGATGACATGATTGGATCATTTTAACAAATGTTTTTTCCCAAAATGCCTCAGAGGCTTTATATGAAATTGGATTTGGGTTGACCCAGCGGTTTCTGAGATGTTCGAAGAGTGCGGACGATGGAGCCTACCTATACTGTTAGTTCACCTATAGGCTAAAGACTTTAGGATACAAATCAAAAGGGACTGGTTCACGAATGACAAAATTCTGCCCTATCCAATATATTGATAACTTTTCTAAATAGAAGTCAGCATGGGACATCTTCAAAAAAAAAAAAAAAAAAAAAAAAAAAAAAAAAAAATAAGATGGCAACAACAATACACTATATGTTGTATTGTAAAATTGTTTGTCGTTAATATATTTCATGTCAGCAATCTGAGAACAATGTAATTCAAAGCATGATAATTTTATAGTTGTTAAATATTTAAACACAAATTTATGAACAAAATCAATATGACACAGAAATTTATGTTGCCATGGCAACAAATATGTCGAATTTGTCCCATTAAAGCATATAAAGCAGATAGTTTTATTTAATATTTTCTGTTTACTGATTGTCAAGTACTGAATGACAATTTAGAAAGAAAAAGACGTTATCACTTAAGAAAAAATTCCATTGCCGTAGAAACAAAACTATTTCCTTTATTGAAATAATATGTGGTTTTGACTGATTTTAACTAAGAAAGGTAAAGGTTTTTATTTGACTGGGTTTAATGTGTTACTTATCAAGTATCTGACTGTGCGTGAAAAATAACATTCACATCACTTAGCTTTGCGTTTCCCTGTCAACAAAAACACATACATTTATCCCATAACAAAGACGTATAAAAATACGTATTTAAGGCAGCGCGTTAGCTCAGTGGCCTCTCGAGCTAGAGGAAAGATCCCCGATCGGGCATCAATAACTTTGGTGATCTTTGTATTTTGCACGGTAGATGCTACTATAGACATTGAGGCGAATAAATTCTACGATAGTTCTAATCAGTTATATGACGCAGTTCTCTTAACTAGAGGTTATACTCAACATGCTCTTTGTCCTTACATCGATTCTGAAATTAATAACAAACGTTATTTTATCAAAATATCTTTCATAAATAAAGAGATGGATTTTATTGACTTGCCTTGTATTTCTCACGACTATCCGGTTATTTCATCCATTCCAACCTATTTTCAAAATATTGAAACACCCATAATTTGCTATAAGTATAACAATCCCCAACCCACTGGTTAAAGTTTTACGATGAGACCATCGTTGTATCTAAGGCCCGAACCGCCGCCGTGCAATTAAAGAGTGAAGCATAGCCATTATCCGAGATCGGCTCCCAAGATCTGGACTATATATCCAAGTATATAATTCTTTTAGGTTTAAAAAAATTGTGTATGGACCGATAGTCCGCGAGCACTACAAGTCACATCGAAACCAAAGAAACTGCAACACACGAGAGAAAACCCGAATGTCGAATAGACTTGTGCGAGGTACGAGTCCGGGGTGCGATGTGACCAAGAATCAAAAGGTGAGAATTGACTAAGTTGAAACGGCAAAGGATCGAGTTCACCATAAAGCGCGAACCTGATCAATATGGCAACGGTCTGTGTAATCAATGGAAGCTGTGTCACCACGCAATTTGTAATAACGCCGCAATTTGTAATAAACATTTTTTATTTCAAATTGCGGCGCACGACACCACGCAATTTGTAATAACGCCGCAATTTGTAATAACCTTATTTATTACAAATTGCTGCGCATATTTATTACAAATTGCGGCGCACGTCACCACGCAATTTGTAAAAACGCCCCAATTTGTAATAAACATTTTAAACTTGGACTATCCCAAGGCTTGCGAAGTATATATGCACTTGTACATTCCTAATGAATAAACAGGGTCAGAACTGGACAGTATACACACAGATCGAAGATGAAGTTTTCGAACTTCCATTACAAACAGCTTTGACTTTGCTTTTGGAGATTTCGACGATTTTCACATTAGCCGTGCCAGCCTCGGTGGCTCAGTTGGATGCGCGTCCGACTGATGATCAGGAGGTTGCGGGTTCGACCCCGCCGGGTCAGCAACATTCTTCCGTGGGGATTGATCATGAAATCCCTTACAAAAGCAGGCATCTATGGTGTACATAAAGTGTATTTGTCATGTATATGCTGTGTACATAGAAGTACGCCAGAGAAGTATGCTTTAAATACGTTGCATGCAGTGTACATGCTGCATACTACTTCACAAAGTATGCAGTATGTACACCAGAGAACACTAGTACACTTAAAGTACACAACACAGTGACTGAAATTTTCAGAAGTACACCTTGTATATGCACGAGGAACTTAAACTATTGCCTTCTAACAATATAGTACACTTCATGTTCACAGCAAGAAGTTTATTTTTCTACTAGTACATCTTTTCTACCCTGCAACAACTTTGGTATTCAGTTATGATTTTCTGAGTTTCACTTCATATACACTACATGGACTTGTACAATGTCTTTTGGCATCCTAACTTAAGTTTTTTTGTCAACTCTGCAGTACACTTAATTCACATACACTGGAAGAACTTGTAAAAAAATTCTTTGGCTTTTTCAACTTTGCAGTAAATTCTGTATACATTGCAAAGACACGACAAACTCCATTGGTTGTTTTTCCTCCATTGGTTGTTTTTCAACTTTGCACAGTATGACAACTTTGACAGTCAAAAGAATATACATAAACTTATATGTACTGCAGTGTCTGTGAATTTATTTTGAACAATGAAAAGTGCCCAATGTTGGTTTGACATGGTCAGATAAAAGTTTAACAGATGGTTTATGTGACATGAACAGAGGTCTGGACAGGGATAAAGACTAGCATGGGGCCCAGTCGCCTGGTCCTGTAAGTTTTGGGTGAAAATGGCTATCAGCTTAATATAAAATTTTCATTTTTAGCAGGCTAGGCCCCGAAAACAAAAATGCTTAGTCTGTATCCTTGCTCGGTTGGTAGAATAGCTCTAACTTTTCTTAATAAATGTAATAAATTCAAGAGTAGAGGGTAAAACACTTTTTAAAGTTTTATTTATACATTTTCAATACATATATGTGCGTACAGATAATCAAACATTCTATGATTCCATATAAGCCTTTGAAATCACTGGAATCCAGATCAAGGTAATCTGTGCGATTCTCACATTCTGTGCGATTCACCACATTTTATATAGACATTCTTTTATTTCATATAAGAAAAACTTAACCGTGCACATATGTACAGAGCAAAACCTGATGATGATGTTTTGTTGTTTAACAACCCATTCAGCAGTACTTTATATCAAGAAGGTGGAAAGAGCACTGAAAGGCTCTATGCATGGAACACTGCTGACAGTTGAGAAGATTTCCACCTCCAGCTGTATTCGAACCCAGGCCTACTGAACTTATACAGAGCACTGAGCCACCGGTGCTCCTAGTCCAAAACCTGTTCACAGCACATACGCCACAGGTGTCAAGTACGCCAGAGGGTAGCGTGCACCAAACCCACATTTGCATGTTAAAAGTGTATATGCTGCGTACATGCTGTTTATGGATTCTCTGGTATACTTCTAGTGAACACGCCGCGTATATCTAACGTACTAATTTTCCTGTGTATTTCATGCATATTGAGTAGTTCGCAGGATATACGCAGGAGGAAGTACACAGTAGAGCTCATTTGCATGTGTACTTCAGATGTATTACTGGTGAGTATGCTGTGTATATCCTGCATACTATTATAAGTCTATGAATTTAGTATACTTCATGTAAACAGCAAATACGCCACATATTAGCAGCAAAAGTTCATAGCAGAGATATTTCTTCCGTAAGGGATATTTTCTACTGTCATTCTCTCCCTTCCGCAGATTCAAGAAGGGCAGCTGTCCGTTTCTGGCAAAAGAATGTGCACAATACTTGTTCAACGCTTAGAGATCTAAGCCTGCCCAGTAAAAGTGTGGTTAGGTAAACTGACCGCGCTCGACATGACCCAATTGGGTTGATTGGGCCGTAAAACCTCAACACAAACAAACAATTTACATTAGCCGCAACCTGTAATTAACTTTCGAAACTTTAACTACCCAAGTAATCTCGAAGCATTTGTATATGTATCTGCGTAACAACTTAACAGGGGACAGAACTGGACAGTTAGACATTAAAGACAAAAATTACAAACTTCATTACAAATATATTGCGTTTACCTTGCTTATGGATGTTTTTCGATGGTTTTTCGCATTCGCCACAATTTGTAATAAACTTCCTTAAACTACCCTTTGGCGTTTCGAAGAACATGCACTTGTATCTTCGTGAGAACTAATCAGGGGACAGAAATGGACAGTTCAGACATCAAAGATTAAGATTTTTATCTTTATTATTATTTGGATTGACTTTGCCTTTTTCGATGATTTTTCACATTCGCCGCAATTTGTAATGAAACATTCCAAACTTAAACTACGCCAGGAATTTTCAGGTATATGTACTTGTATCTTCGTAACAACTAATCAGGGGGCATAACAGGACAGTTTACATTTCAAAGACGACGTGTTCGAACTTCGAATTGCTCTTTGGTGAATTTCGATTATTTTCACATTTGCCGCAATCTGTAGTAAACTTTTTCAAACTTGAACTACCAAAGGAATTTTGACGTACATGTGTTTCTTAGTTACAACTAATTAGGGGACTGAACTGGACAGTTTAGACATCAAAGACGAAGTTTTAAAACTTTATTGCAAATTGTGTTGACTTTGTTTTTTGGAGACTTTCGTTGATTTTCACATTCATCGCAATTTGTAATAAAAAAATTACCAAACTTAAACTACCTTGAGAATTTTCAAGTGTATGTACTTGCATTTTCGTCACAACTAATATGAGGACAGAACTGGACAGTTTAGACATCTGAGACAAAGTTTTCGAACTTTATTACAAATTGCGTTGACTTAGCATTTTGGCGATTTTCGATGATGTTCATATCGCCGCAATTTGTAATAAACTTTTCAAACTTGAACTACTCAAGGAATTACGATGTATATATACTTGTATCTTCGTTGCAACTAATCAGGGGACAAAATTGGATAGTTCAGACATCAGAAATGAAGTTTTGGAACGTTATTACAAATTGCGTTAAGTTTGCGTTTTGGCGATTTTCAATAATTATTTTCTATTCACCGCAATTTGTAACAAACCTTTCAGACTTAAACTACCAAAGTAATTTCAAAGTATATGTACCTGTGTCTTCGTTACAACTATTAAGGGGACTGAACTTGACAGTTTAGACATCAAAGTTGAAGATTCCGAACTTTATTACTTATTGCGTTGACTGCGTTTTTGGCTATTTTCGATGATTTTCGCATTCACGGCGATTTGTGATAAATTTTCCGAACTTTAACCATCCCAGGAATTTAGAAGCATATCTATTTTACTTCGTTACACTAAACAGGGGATAAAATGGACAGTTCAGAAATCAAAGACGAGGTTTTCAAACATTGCACGACGGCGGTTCGGGCCTCAGACTTAATGACGGCCTCTTCGTAAAACTTTAACCAGTGGGTTGGGGCTTGACGATATGTCTTTGGCTTGGCCCGCCGTGGTTCAACTATTGGTTTTCATTTACTCTGGCATACAGTAGAATTAGCCATGAGTACTCGTCTTTGTTTATTATAGTGATTAATTTGATTTTTATGTTTTCGCTTTGATGCATTGACTGAGTTGGAAGCCTTTATGCGAACCGACTTTTTATGTATTTCTGTATTAAGAGTAGCATCGGAGTTCGAAGTATGTATGCTTGTATTTTCATTACAACTAATCAGGGGACGGAACTAAAAGTTAAGACAGCAAAGATAAAATTTTTGAAGTTGCCGATTTCTGATGACTTTCACGTTCGCCGCACTGATTTGTAATAATTCTTTAAACTTTAACTACCTAAAACATTCCCATGTATATGTACTTGTTTCTTCGTAAGAACTGATCTGAGGACATAATAACACTGTTCACAGATCAAAGATCAAGTTCCCGAACTTGAATACAAATAACGTTGAGTACTTTTTGGTCATTTTCGACGATTTTAACATTTGCCGCAATTTGTAATAAAATTACAAACTAAACTATATTAGGACGTTTGAAAGGTATGTACTTGTATCTTCGTGAAAACTAACCAGGAGGCAAATCTGAACAGTTTAGACATTTAAGATGAAGTTGTCAAATGTGAAAATCATCGATAAACGCCCAAAAACAAGGTCAACGCAATCTGTAATAAAGTTGAAAACTTCATATTTGAAGTGTAGTCTGTACAGTTCTGTCCCGAGATTAGTTGTGCCGAAGATAAACGCCTAAAAACAAGGTCAACGCAATTTGTAATAAAGTTTGAAAACTTCATCTTTAATGTCTAAACTGTACAAATATGTCCCCTGATTAGTTGTAACGAAGAACAAATACATACACTTCGAAATTTCCGGAGCAATTTTAATTTGGAAAGTTTATTACAAATTGCGGCAAATGTGAAAATCATCGAAAATCGCCAAAAGGCAAAGTCAACGCAATTTGTAATGAAGGTTCATAAACTTCATCCCTAATGTCAATACTGTCGTGTTCTGTCCCCTGATTAGTTGTTACGATACTACAAGTAATATACTTCGAAATTCCTACGGTAGCTTATGTTTAGAATGTTTATTACAAATTGCGGCAAATGTGAAAATCATCGATAAATGCCCCAAAACAAGGTCAACGCAATCTGTAATAAAGTTTGAAAACTTCATCTTAAATGTGTAGACTGTACAGTTCTGTCCCCTGATTAGTTGTGACGAAGATAGAAATATGTAAACTTCGAAATTCCTGGAGTAATTTTAGTTTGGAAAGTTTATTTCAAATTGCGGCAATTGTGAAAATCATCGAAAAACGCCTAAAAACAAGGTCAACGCAATTTGTAGTAAAGCTTGAAAAAAAGGTAAGAGAAAAGTCCAGGGAGTGCCACAAACACAAACCGTAGCCCTTCCCAGACCCCAAGAGGAAGAGGAAACCGACAAATCTAAACAAGCACAAACCGAACAAACGTACGAAAAGCACTAAGATTAGCTCTCTCTTCCCCAAGCGAGGTAATCGCAATACTAAAAGGACTGAAAAACACAAGAACAAAATGACACACGGAAAGACATAAAACAAATCGCCTCGTAGAATAAACCACAAAGCAACAAAGAGTAAAATTAACACCGGGACCACCGCCTTAGAACGGTCGGTAGAGCAAACCACCGGGGGGTTTAAAGCACTTTTACAGCTAGCTAACTTCACCTTCATCTTTAATGTCTAAACTGTACAGTTCTCTCCCCTGATGAGTTGTAACGAAGCTGCAAATACATACACTTCGAAATTCTCGGAGCAATTTTAATTTGGCAAGTTTATTACAAATTGCGGCAAATGTGAAAATCATCGAAAATCGCCAAAAGGCAAAGTCAACGCAATTTGTAATGAAGGTTCGAAAACTTCATCCCTGATGTCTAAACTGTTGTGTTCTGTCCCCTTATTAGTTGTTACGATGATACAAGTAATATATTTCGAAATTCCTACGGTAGCTTATGTTTGGAAAGTTTATTACAAATTGCGACAAATGTGAAAATCATCGATAAACGCTGAAAAACAAGGTCAACGCAATCTGTAATAAAAACTTCATCTTTAAGGTGTAGACTGTACAGTTTTGTCCCCTGATTAGTTGTGACGAAGATAGAAACATGTAAACTTCGAAATTCCTGGAGTAATTTTAGTTTGGAAAGTTTATAACAAATTGCGGCAAATGTGAAAATCATCGAAAAACGCCTAAACACAAGGTCAACGCAATTTGTAATAAAGTTTGAAAACTTCACCTTTAATGTCTAAACTGTACAGTTCTGTCCCCTGATTAGTTGTAACGAAGCTACAAATACATACACTTCCAAATTCTCGGAGCAATTTTAATTTGGCAAGTTTATTACAAATTGCGGCAAATGTGAAAATCATCGAAAATCGCCAAAAGGCAAAGTCAACGCAATTTGTAATGAAGGTTCGCAAACTGCATTGCTGATGTCTAAACTGTTGTGTTCTGTCCCCTGATTAATTGTTACGATGATACAAGTAATATACTTCGAAATTCCTACGGTAGCTTATGTTTGGAAAGTTTATTACAAATTGCGGAAAATGTGAAAAATCATCCATAAACGTCCCAAAACAAGGTGAACGCAATCAGTAATGAAGTTTGAAAGCTTCATCTTTAATGTGTAGACTGTTACAGTTCTGTCCCCTGATTAGTTGTGACAAAGATAGAAATGTGTAAACTTCGAAATTCCTGGAGTAATTTTAGTCTGGAAATTTTATTACAAATTGCGGCAAATGTGAAAATCATCGAAAAACGCCTAAAAACAAGGTCAACGCAATTTGTAATAAAGTTTGAAAACTTCATCTTTAATGTCTAAACTGTACAAATATGTCCCCTGATTAGTTGTAACGAAGAACAAATACATACACTTCGAAATTTCCGGAGCAATTTTAATTTGGAAAGTTTGTTACAAATTGCGGCAAATGTGAAAATCATCGAAAATCACCAAAAGGCAAAGTCAACGCAATTTGTAATGAAGGTTCGAAAACTTCATCGCTGATGTCTAAACTGTCGTGTTCTGTCCCCTGATTAGTTGTTATGATGATACAAGTTAAAAACCTCCAAAATTGCTACGATACCTTATGTTTGGAAAGTTTATTACAAATTGCGGCAAATGTGAATAATCATCGAAAAACGCCCAAAAACAAGGTCAACGCAATCTGTAATGAAGTTTGAAAACTTCATCTTTAATGTAAAGACTGTACAGTTCTGTCCCCTGATTAGTTGTGACGAAGATAGAAATATGCAAACTTCGAAATTCCTGGAGTAATTTTAGTTTGGAAAGTTTATTACAAGTTGCGGCAAATGAGAAAATCATCGATAAACGCCAAAAAACAAGGTCAACGCAATTTGTAATAAAGTTTGAAAACTTCATCTTTAAGGTGCAGGCTGTACAGTTCTGTCCCCTGATTAGTTGTGACGAAGATAGAAATATGTAAACTTCGAAATTCCTGGAGTAATTTTAGTTTGGAAAGTTTATTACAAATTGCGGCAAATGAGAAAATCATCGAAAAACGCCAAAAAACAAG
The DNA here is from genome assembly GCA_964016985.1 of Anodontia alba. Classification (NCBI taxonomy): domain Eukaryota; kingdom Metazoa; phylum Mollusca; class Bivalvia; order Lucinida; family Lucinidae; genus Anodontia; species Anodontia alba. The sequence continues at coordinate 117,514,612 of OZ024825.1, read as the reverse complement.
GTCAACGCAATTTGTAATAAAGTTTGAAAATTTCATCTTTAAGGTGCAGACTGTACAGTTCTGTCCCCTGATTAGTTGTGACGAAGATAGAAATATGTAAACTTCGAAATTCCTGGAGTAATTTAAATTTGGAAAGTTTATTACATTACGAAAACATGCCTATTCAAGTAAACTGAAAATTCTACCACGTAAAAATGAAAATTTTCAAAGAAAAAATTATGATATTTTTCATATCTCTGCTAAAACAGATTGTGGGTACTCGTTAGAACCGCCTCGTCGAGGCGGTTCTAACGGGTATCACAATCTATGATTTTGAGCAGAATAAGAAAAATAATGCATACCCCTGTAAACCCCAGTTTTACTATATAAAAGTGGGGTTTAAGGGGGTCAAAATTATATAGGCATGTTTTCGTGATGGAAATTGCGGCAAAAGTGAAAATCATCGAAAAACGCCAAAACAAACAAGGTCAACGCAATTTATAATAAAGTTTGAAAACTTCATCTTTAAGGTGTAGACTGTACAGTTCTGTCCCCTGATTAGTTGTGACGAAGATAGAAATATGTAAACTTCGAAATTCCTGGAGTAATTTTAGTTTGGAAAGTTTATTACAAATTGCGGCAAATGTGAAAATCATCGAAAATCGCCAAAAGGCAAAGTCAACGCAATTCGTAATGAAGGTTCGAAAACTTCATCGCTGATGTCTAAGCTGTTGTGTTCTGTTCCCTGATTTGTTGTTACGATGATACAAGTCATATAGTTCGAAATTCCTACGATACCTTATGTTTGGAAAGTTTATTACAAATTGCGGCAAATGTGAAAATCATCGATAAGCGCCGAAAAACAAGGTCAACGCAATCTGTAATGAAGTTTGAAAACTTCATCTTTAATGTGTAGACTGTATAGTTCTGTCCCCTGATTAGTTGTGACGAAGATAGAAATATGTAAACTTCGAAATACCTGGATTAATTTTAGTTTGGAAAGTTTATTACAAATTGCGGCAAATGTGAAAATCATCGAAAAACGCCTAAAAACAAGGTCAACGCAATTTGTAATAAAGTTTGAAAACTTCATCTTTAATGTCTAAACTATACAGTTCTGTCCCCTGATTAGTTGTAATGAAGATACAAATACACACACTTTGAAATTTCCGGAGCAATTTTAATTTGGCAAGTTTATTACAAATTGCGGCAAATGTGAAAATCATCGAAAATCGCCAAAAGGCAAAGTCAACGCAGTTTGTAATGAAGGTTCAAAAACTTCATCCCTGATGTCTATACTGTCGTGTTCTATCCCCTGATTAGTTGTTACTATGATACAAGTAATGTTCTTCGAAATTCCTACGGTAGCTTATATTTGAAAAGTTTATTACAAATTGCTGCAAATTTGAAAAATCATCGATAAACGCTGAAAAACAAGGTCAATGCAATCTGTAATGAAGTTTGTAAACTTCATCTTTAATGTGTAGACTGTGCAGTTCTGTCCACTGATTAGCTGTGACGAAGATAGAAATATGTAAACTTTGAAATTCCTGGAGTAATTTTAGTTTGGAAAGTTTATTACAAATTGCGGCAAATGTGAAAATCATCGAAAAACGCCTAAAAACAAGGTCAATGCAATTTGAAATAAAGTTTGAAAACTTCATCTTTAATGTCTAAACGGTATAGTTCTGTCCCCTGATTAGTTGTAACGAATCTACAAATACATACACTTCGAAATTTCCGGAGCAATTTTAATTTGGAAAGTTTATTACAAATTGCGGCAAATGTGAAAATAATCGATAAACGCCCAAAAAGAAGATCAACGCAATCTGTAATGAAATTTGAAAACTTCACCTTTAATGTGTAGACTGTACAGTTCCGTCCCTTGATTAGTTGTGACGAAGATAGAAATATGTAATCTTCGAAATTCCTGGAGTAATTTTAGTTTGGAAAGTTTATTACAAATTGCGGCAAATGTGAACATCATCGAAAAACGCCTAAAAACAAGGTCAACGCAATTTGTAGTAAAGATTGAAAACTTCATCTTTAATGTCTAAACTGTACAGTTCTGTTCCCTGATTAGTTGTAACGAAGCTACAAATACATACACTTCGAAATTTTCGGAGCAATTTTAATTTGGAAAGGTTATTACAAAGTGCGGCAAATGTGAAAATCATCGAAAATCGCCAAAAGGCAAAGTCAACGCAATTTGTGGTGAAGGCTCGAAAGCTTCATCCCTACGGTAGCTTATGTTTGGAAAGTTTATTACAAATTGCGGCAAATGTGAAAATCATCGATAAACGCCCAAAAGCAAGGTCAACTGTAATGAAGTTTGAAAACTTCATCTTTAATGTATAGACTGTACAGTTCTGTCCCCTGAGTAGTTGTGACGAAGTTAGAAATATGTAAAAACAAGGTCAACGCAACTTGTTATAAAACTTCGTCTCTGATGTCTAAAATGTCCTGTTCTGTCCCCTGATCAGTTGTTAGAAATGTGCAAGTACATATACTTCGCAAGTTCTGTGGCAGTCCAAGTTGGAAAAGTTTATTACAAAAATTTGCGGCTTTATTACAAAATGCGTGGTGACATGTCATGTCATGCGCCACAATTTGTAATAAACAAGTTTATTACAAATTGCGGCGTTATTACAAATTGCGTGGTGTCATGCGCCGCAATTTGTAATAAACAAGTTTATTACAAATTGCAGCGTTATTACAAATTGCGTGGGTACAAAGCTGCCATTATTACGTTTCACAGAGCCAATAAAATACGCTGTGACAAAACCGTGTTATATCCCACAATGCTAATTTTACCCAACATTTTTTTTGCACATTGCAAATAAATATTTTTATTGTGACACAACAAAATATTGAATCAATAAATATGTATTAATTTTATTAAACACGTTTTGTATTTTGAATGAATATATTTTAATGCCAATACATATCTTTTATTGCCGATTAATATGGGTATTATAGAACAACTATCCTTAATATAGAAAATATTTTTATTTTGCAAAAAATATAATTTTATTGCCAATGTATAAATTTATTGCCAATAAATATATTTTATTTCCAATAAGTATTTATTTTACAAATGAATATATTTTAAATCACCATAAATATATCTTAATATATAATACATATTTTAATATGGAACAAATATATTACCAGATACAACATTGCAACGTATATCACGCCATGTCCAACTGAAAGACTTTCATAAATTGTTTAATTAATTATTTACCGAAAGTAAGCACATGCTTTTTAGCTCACCTGAGCTGAAAGCTCAAGGTGAGCTTTTGTGATCACTCACCGTCCGTCGTCGTCGTCGTCGTCGTCCGTATGTCCATCCGTCCGTCCGTCCATCCACAATCTTTAAACAACATCTCCTCCTTAACCACTGATTGGATTTTGACCAAACTTCACAGAAATGATCCTTAGGTGGTCCTCTTTCAAAGTTGTTCAAATAGTTTCGGTCCATTGCATATCTAGGTCACAGGAGCTAAAAATAGATTTTTTAACTAAAAACTAAAAAAAAAAATCTTCTTGTCAGAAACCACTGGACCGATTTCAATATAATTTTGCAGAAATTTCCTTTGGTGATCCTCTACCAAGACTATTCAAGCCATTCGGATTCGTCAAAAACATGGCCGCCAGGGGGCGGGGCTTATTTTCCCTATGTATCTATATAGAAAACTTTAAAAATCTTCTTATCCGAAACCACTAGACCAATTTCAACGTAATTTTGCAGAAATGTGTCTTTGGTGATCCTCTAACAAGATTGTTCAAGCCATTTGGATTTGTCAAATAACATGGCCGCCAGGGGGCGGGGCTTATTTTCCCTATGTATCTATATAGAAAACTTTAAAAATCTTCTCGTCAGAAACCACTGGACCGATTTCAATGTAATTTTGCAGAAATGTTTCTTTTGTTATCCTCTACCAAGATTGTTCAAGCCATTTGGATTTGTCAAAAAACATGGCCGCTAGGGGGCGGGGCTTATTTTCCCTATATATCTATATAGAAAACTTTAAAAATCTTCTTGTCAGAAACCACAGGACTGATTTCCATATAATTTTGCAGAAATGTTCCTTTGGTGATCCTCTACCAAGATTGTTCAGGCCATTTGGATTCGTCAAAAAAATTGGCCGCCAGGGGGCGGGGCTTATTTTCCCTATATATCTATATAGAAAACTTTAAAAATATTCTTGTCCGAAACCACTGGACCGATTTCAATATAATTTTGCAAAAATGTTCCTTTAGTGATCCTCTACCAAGATTGTTCAAGCCATTTGGATTCGTCAAAAAACATGGCCGCCAGGGGGCGGGGCTTAATTTCCCTATATATCTATATAGAAAACTTTAAAAATCTTCTTGTCAGAAACCACTGGACCGATTTCCATATATTTTGCAGAAATGTTCCTTTGGTGATCCTCTACCAAGATTGTTCGAGCCATTTCGATTAGTCAAAAACCATGGCCGCCAGGGGACGGGGCTTATTTTCCCTATATATCTATTTTGAAAAATGTAAAAATCTTCTTGTCCGAAACCACTGGACCGATTTCCATATAATTTTGCAGAAATGTTCCTTTGGTGATCCTCTACCAAGATTGTTCAAGCCATTTAGATTTGTCAAAAAACATGGCCACCAGAGGGCAGGGCTTATTTTCCCTATATATCTATATAGAAAACTTTAAAAAAATTTTTTGTCCGAAACCACTGGACCGACTTCAATATAATTTTGCAAAAATGTTTCTTTGGTGATCCTCTACCAAGATTGTTCAAGCCATTTGGATTCGTCAAAAAACATGGCTGCCAGGGGGTGGAGCTTATTTACCCTATATATCTATATAGAAAACTTTAAAAATCTTCTTGTCAGAACCACTGGACCGATTTCCATATAATTTTGTAGAAATGTTCCTTTGGTGATCCTCTACCAAGATTGTTCGAGTCATTTGGATTTGTCAAAAAACATGGCCGCCAGGGGGCAGGGCTTATTTTCCCTATATATAGAAAAATGTAAAAATCATCTTGTCCCAAACCACTGGACCGATTTCCATATAAATTTGCAGAAATGTTTTTTTGGTGATCCTCTACCAAGATTGTTCAAGCCGTTTGGATTTGTCAAAAAACATGGCCGCCAGGGGGCAGGGCTTATTTTCCCTATATATGTATCTATATAGAAAACTTTAAAAATCTTCTTAGCAGAAACCAATGGACCGATTTCAATATAACTTGGAAGGAATGTGTCTTTGGTCACCCTCTTCCAAGGTTGTTCAAGCCATCATGATTCGTCAAAAAATATAGCTGCAAGGGGGTGGGGCTTATTTTCCCTATATATCTACATAGAAAACTTGAAAAAAAAATCTTCTTGTTTTCCCTATATATCTAAATAGAAAACTTTAAAAATCTTCTTGTCAGAAACCACTGAACAGATTTCAATATAACTTGGCAGGAATGTTCCTTTGGTGACCCTCTACCAAGTTTGTTCAAGCTGTCATGATTCGTCAAAAAACATGGCCGTTAGGGCGTAGGGCTTTATAGCTGTATAAAACTTTTTAAACCACTGGACCAATTTCAATATAACTTGGCAGAAATGTTCCTTTGGTGACCCTCTTTTAAGATTCAGTTCAAGTTGTCAAGATTTGTAAAAAAAAAAAACATGGCCGTGGGTGTGGTGGAGGGGGGTGGGGGTGGTTAGTGCTATAAAGTTTATACAAAAATCCTAGAGCAGTGAACTTGGCTGAAACTTCAACAGTAAATATGCAAATCTGTTTGGTCAGGTGAGCGATATAGGACCATCATGGTCCTCTTGTTTTCGCTAGTTATTTTTTTAATAAACTTTGAGTCCATGCCAAGTTTTGTTATACAATGCGAAGGCTAATGAAAACCTAAAGTCTTATCGCATGACATTGCACATATGAAATGCACACATTCTAAAGGTACAAACTGTTAGAATTTTAAAGACTATATGCATTCATTCAAGTATTACAGATATGTTTGCATTACTTATTGAATGATTCTCGTAGCACTGAGTTTCCTGATAAGGTTTTACTGTCGTCGTATTTAAATTTTAGTAAATACATATTCGAACAGTCCAAACTGAGCAAAACCAACGTGGTTAAGTCAGTTTTATATGGTTTTTAGTTTTTATGTAAAATAAATGACCGCACTGCTTTCGGTTTCACATTACCAAAATTTGTTTCTCAAAGCATCGCATCAGAAGAAGAGCTTTCGCTGTCCGCTGCCAGAATCATGGTATACTATAGAATGAGGCAATGGAGAGCAAAGCCCGGATGAGACCTTGTGCATATGTAATGCTGTAAATCCGCACATTTTGCACATGCTCGAAGGCATTTTTTCCCTTGGCGCGGCCCATTATATATAAGTTTTTAGGAACCTAATGGAAGTCGTCTAGTCATCTGAGGAGTCTGGTCAGTATCTTCAGTTTTCGCAATCTTTCGGCTTTATCTAAACAGCATTCAGCTAAATATCAGATAAGAATGTTGATGCACAGTTTAGTCTTTCTATGTATAGGGGTTGTTTTTATTGTGGATGCTCTAATGTATGCCTTAATCCCTAATGAAACTGATAATATCCTCTTTACGATTAACCTTTACCACTCTCTGGGCTAATTCGGCACACGACACATTGACGATATATTTCTTATTTTTTCCCGGAAAACAGATTTTGACATTTCATGCAAATTCTCTCCAATGTCAAAATCTGTTTTCTGGGAAAAATAAAAGAAAAAAAACCTTTAAAATGCCGTCTGCTGACAACACTACCCAGATAGAGTTAAAGAGCTATCAATTAACCAAATTGTGAAATAAAGATCTTTGATAATGTTTAAGATGTTTTTTTATGCGGAAATCTTAATAATCTTCAGAGAGCATCAAGTCATTTCGACTGTGATGAATGAGAAACAGATGCCTGTTGCACGTACATTTTGAAAACAAAAAATATTTCGGAGATTATTAGCTTAATGTATTATATAATTAAGCACGTGCTTGTAGCATCACCTCGGTTATTGGTGGTTTATTGTGAATGAATGAACACGGTGTAATGTAAACGAAGCAAATGAATGCGTACATTTGGTATTAATATAAGCAATGTAAGAATGAGCACAGTTTCATAATGTATCTATACTGACTCAAAAAAGAATCATAACATTACTAAATGGCAAAAGAAATGATGACGTATATATTATAATTGTAAAACTGATCTAGGGTGTAAAAATGAGTGCAAATCAATATCTGAGTGTATACTGTTTCTGATTAGGAAAATGGCACTCGGCGCATGCGCAGAATGCTATAAGTCTACGGTACCTTTATAAGTTATGAAATGCCATATTTACTCTAAATATTGGGACACCTTAACTCCTTTCTCTACTGCCTTTACTGGCCGCTTACAGAATCATTGGATACTACAGAATGTCTAAACGGAGAGCAAAGACTCGTATGATACATTACATATGCTCAGGATGACCTAAATCTGCATTTTGCGCATATTCCATTACGAAAACACGCCTATTCAAATATATGCCAAAATTTCACCTCCAAAAACTGAAAGTTTTCAGTTAAAAACTCTGATATTTTTCATATTTTTACTCAAAACATAGATTGTGGTACTCGTTAGAACCGCCTCGGCAAGGCGGTTCTAACGAGTACCCACAATCTATGTTTTTGATCAGATATAAGAAAAAAATGTATACCCATGTAAACCCCAGTTTTACTATATAAAAGTGGGGTTTAAGGGGGTCAAAATTATATAGGCATGTTTTCGTTATGCCAAGCCACTCTTTTCCGCTTGACGCAGGCCATATAATAAGAAAAAAAAATGTCTAATAAGCGTACTGAAGCGCAGTGCAGGCTTATCGAGATCGACTCTTTGTTGGCTCCATTGCATTGACGCTTTCAACCCTGAGTTTCCGAAACAGACTCTGCCATCTCTGCATTTGGACACATCCATTGTTGCCAAATTTGTAAGTCACTAACAAATTGCAATTGGCAAACATTGAGCCGTCTCATCTTGGTCTACACTGTTTGCAAAAGTGTGTCTTGGTCTACAGGGCTGAAAGGGTTAATGTTGCCGCTTCAAAAAGATAAATGACCATCAATATGAGATAAGGGCCCGCACTGCATTTGTGGAGAGCCCGGAATAGATCATTGGCGCATTCAAACATGATTGCTTCGGGGATTTCAATGTCCGCTTACCGAATTACTCAATAAGAAAAATAAAGAAGCCCCGATGGGACTGTGTAACATTCGCAGGTTAGTCCAAGTCTTTGCTAGACCACGTGTTATCAAGTACATGTTCTCATGTTGGGTCTCAAATAATGATAAATACATGTAACTGGCAACCAGTGACAAATTGGCTGGCACATCAGCAACTGATAACGATGCCTGAGAAGTCTGTGTATAAAAAGAAAATTAAATCGTGTACAGTGAAACCTGTGTAAGAGAGTCACCTTTGAGATTGACTTTAAATAGTAGTTGATGTAGAAAGGTGTCCGTATTATAAAGGTACATGTCGTGTAATTTTTGCTGGCAAAATTACATAACATGTACCATTATAAGACAGCCATCTTTATCAACCACTAAAGTCAGTCTCAAAGGTGGCTTTCTTACACAGGTTTCACTGTAGTGCCCGCTCCCGAAATTAGTAAAATCTATCTATCTATATATCTATCTATCTATCTATCTTAAGTAGGACGTTATCAGCCTCAGCGGGGATCTAAAGCTTACATTAGAGCACCCACAATAAAACCTACTAAAGTATATAGAAGACTCAGACTAGACTGCACATTTATAGTCTTATCTGGTATTTCGCTGACTACTGTTTAGATAAAGCCGAAAGATTTTGAAAATTGAAGATAATGACCAAACTGCTCAGATAACCAGAATATTTCACAGTTTAGCACATTAGGTTCCTCAGAACTTATATAGAATGGGCCGTGCCAAGCGAAAATATGCATTCGAGCATGCGCAAAATGTGCGGATTCACATCATCCTGTGCATACGCAAGGTCTAAGCCGTATTTTTGTTCTCCATTGATATGTATGTATGTATGTATGTAGAGAGAGAGAGAGAGAGAGAGAGAGAGAGAGAGAGAGAGAGAGAGAGTGCAACACTTAGGCCTTAAATTATTTGGCTGAAAAAATACTCTCCAGTAAATACCCTAAAGTTTAAGTGGAATAAAACTGATTTAACATTCCCCATTGCGAGAACTTAGCTAATGGTTCTCGAAGAAAATTTCTAGAATGTTGACTTTTAACGTTTAGTTTACTGGGCTAATGTTTTAGCAGACATATAGTTTGAACCTATTTCATAATTGTCTAAGAAAACAGACTTGGGCGTTCCTTGCAAATTATCTTATTTGGAGACAATTTGCATTGAATGCCAAGTCTATTTTCTGTGAGAAATAAGAAAATTACATCAACTTGTCGTCAGCTGAATTTGCCCAGAGAGGAGTAAAGGTTTATCTTGTTTATTGACATGCAATATATCTCGTGTTTAAAACTGAATTCGACTCGCATAGCATTACATTTAAGTAAAATTGTGTTGTTGACTCTGGTGACGGATGCGCAGATTTCAAATACTTGACATTATGAAAACCTGCCTATTCAAATATATTGAAATTTTTACAACCAAAACAGGAAGATTTTCAGATAAAAAAAAGTCTGATATTTTTCATATTTCTGCTCGAAACATAGATCGTTGGTACAATCTATGTTGTTTTTTTTTGTTTTTTTTTTTAGCAAAATAAGAAAACTAATGTAAACCCCTGTAAACCCCAGTTTTACTATATGAGGTGGGGTTAAAGGGGGTCAAAATTATCATCACGAAAACATGCCTATATAATTTTGACCCCCATAAACCCCACTTTTATATAGTAAAACTGGGGTTTACAGGGGTATACATTATTTTCTTATTTCTGCCCAGAAACATAGATTGTGGTACTCGTTAGAACCGCCTCGTTGGGGCGGTTCTAACGAGTACCCACAATCTATGTTTTTGAGCAGAAATATGAAACAAATAACAGAATTTTTATCTGAAAATTTTCAGTTTTTGGCGGTAAAAGTTTCAGTATAATTGAATAGGCATGTTTTCGTAATGTATAGGCGTGTTTTCCTGATGCTTATGTTCACCTATGATTCTTGGGTTTATCACACCAGGGTGAGTCTATGGGCCGCTTATTATGTGAATGTATGTATTTGTATTAACATCACGAAAACATGCCTATATAATTTTGACCCCCTTAAACCCCACTTTTATATAGTAAAACTGGGGTTTACAGGGGTATAATTATTTTCTTACTTCTGCTCAAAAACATAGATCGTACCCACAATCTGTGTTTTGAGCAGAAATATGAAAACAAAATCAGATTTTTTATCTGAAAATTTTCATTTTTTCTGTGGTAAAATTTTCAGTATATTTAAATAGGCGTGTTTTCGTAATGATTTGGCCACACATAACGAAATTGTGTCTTAGGGCATATGCGGGCAGCGAAGGCCCAGATAAGCCAGTGCATCCGTAAGGTTTCAAGGCAAGAAAATGTCCGTATGACACATCACGAAAAAATACCTATAAAATTTTGACCCCCCTAAACCCCACTTTTATATTGTCAATCTGGGGTTTACAAGGGTATATATTATTCTTCTTATTTTTACTCAAAAACATTGATTGTTGGTACTCGTTAGAACCGCCTCAGTGAGGTGGTTCTAACGAGTACCACAATCTTTGTTTTGAGCCGAAATATGAAAAATATCAAAATATATATCTAAAATTTTTTAGTTTTTGGTGGTGAAATTTTCAATATATTTGAATTGGCATGTTTTCGTAATGTTTTGCGCAGGCGCAGGATGGATCTGAATCTGTGTATGTTCGAAGGCACGTTTTCGCTTGACACGGCCAATTTATTAGTGATTAACAATCTAAATCGGTTTATCAAGAATATATTCATTACGCCAAAGCACTGATAGCGAACCGTTTAACTTTTTCGGCGCCAAATTTCAGACGACATTTGTCGTCTGCTTTTTTATTTTAAAAAAACATCGCTTGGAAAGACGTTTCTATGTAAAGTTGATAGACTGAAGGTCAAACAGCGTAGATCCAGATGAGACGGCTTATTTGAGCCGTCTTATCTGGATCTATGCTGTTTGCAAAAACCTATTATTATCGCCTGTGGCAGTGAAAGAGTTAATGCGTCAGATTAAACTATTCATTGCTTTAAAGCATGGAAAGCAAATAATCAAATACGTAAAACGCATCAAGGTTTATTTCATGATTCTCATTTTGTTTGCGCAGAAAAGCATTTTGGCAAAATCGCAAGGTGTAATAATGACGGTCTGTTCATACAAAACTAATGCGTCTTCCTTCTTGTTTTACAACTATTGAAACCTAGGCTGCGTTCAATCATCACGAAAACTCGCCTATATAATTTTGATCCCCTTAAACCCCCAATTTTATGCAGTAAGACTGGGGTTTACATGGAAAATACATAGATTGTGGGTACTCGTTAGAACCGCCTCGAGTACCCACAATCTATGTTTTGAGCAGAAATCTAAAAAAAAGTATCAGAATTTTTTTTTATCTGGAAACTTTCCTTTTGTGGTTGTAAAATTATCAATATATTTGAATAGGTGTTTTTTCGTAATGGAAGCAAATCAATCGTTAGAGGTTTTCAAAACCTGTTTTGCATCTTCTGAACGGTTATTGTAAATCCATCTGATGTTACCTCAAATATTAGAGAGTAACCGTTCTTCTCGTTGACGAGATTTGGTATTAGATGGAATATATTATATCAATACATGTAGTTATTAATTTTGTAAGGGATCGATTATATAATATCAATCTTGTAAACATTTTCAATTTTTGTTTTGTTACGAAAACACATAGCAATATTTTATTCGCACAGGGCGCCATCTTGGTTGTGCCAAAAGACTGCTAGAGTTTAGTTTGCGGATATTCGATAGCCTCCGCCGTAAATTGTTACAATGAGTCTAAGGTCAACATACCAAAATCGTCTTTCGGAAAATCGTAGGGTCGATATACTCAAAGGCAAAAATCAGAATTGTTCAGACAGACAAATATGGACCCAAAATAAATAGGGTGTATTCAGGCGTCCGTGGAAAATAAGCATTACTTGGTAAGCACCCTTAACGGAAAGTTTGCTTATGTTTGCGAGTGACCCAGAACGTCTCGGTCAACTGAACGCAGCCCTGTCCTATTCGAATTCGCACTTTCAGTTCGTCTTTGTCCGTACTTAGGTTATTGTAAATATGCCGTTTTGTTGTGTAATTATTTCTTCTTCATCTTTTCTCCTTTTAGTATCTCGGGAAGGTTGTATTTCATGACTGTTGGTAACGTCATTGACACCCTAGCTAGCATTCTTTATAAATCTTATAGCGGACCGTTATCGGCCCGTCAGCTACCCTATGGTGGAACCGGAATACCCCATTATCGTATATACTCTACGTGTACTCTTAACTCCTTATCATATACTTGTCTTATAATTTATAAAAGTCTGTTCCACTACCTACTGATGTGTTTAAAATTTTGGTGGATGAGTGGTAAACAGTGTAGACCCGGTTCAGATGGCCCGTACTGCGGCGTCTGATATGGGTCTACACTGTTTGCTCAGGCCTGTCTCTCCCAGTACTTAGGGTAATTTCTTTACTTCAATATAATATTTTTAAAGATTGTGTTTCAATCTTAGATTAGTATGAATAAATATGGAGATATGGTGATGAAATCACTTTTATAATACTCTTATCAAATACTGATTCATTATGAAAACATACCTTTTCAAATATATTAAATCCCAGTTTTACTATATAAAAGTGAGGTTTAAGGGGGTCAAAATTATATACATGTAGGTACGTTTTCGTTGCTGTTCCTACTTTTGTTGTTGTATTGATATTGGTTTCCGGTCTATAACTTGGGGATGCACTGATTACATTGGAAGTTTGCAGAAGTATATATCATTATAAAATACAGTTCAAGTTCGATTTTTGTAGTCATCTGCAAAATCTTGGCAGAATTATGGCCCTTTTGTGACTTAGTTTTTGTTCGTGTATTGATATTGGTTTCCGCTCTATAACTTTAGCAGGGATGCATTGATTTCATTGGAAGTTTACAGAAAGATATATTATTGTAAGATACAGGTCACAAGTTTTGACCAAGTTATGGCCCTTTTCCGACTTAGTTTTTAATTGTTGTAGGGGTGAAATACAAAGTAAAGATAGTGTTTCCCCTCAATAATTTTTAAAGGGAAGCTTTGATTTTATTCGAAATTTGCAGAATGATCATTACATCATAGACGTTAGATCTGATTTTGGTAATCATTCGAAAAGTTCGGTCTAATTATAGCCCTTTATTTCTTTAATTTTAACAAAATCGGACAAAGAAGTGAGGAATTGCCTTTAGGAGCGAATATTAGGACAAATACAGTGTTTCTTTATTTTTTTTATTTTTTCATATCAAATGGTTGGTATTCATTCAGTTAAGCAATATTACGAGCTGCGCAGAAGCGACTGAAAGAAAACAAAATCGAACAAATTAAATTCGCAGAAATATTAAAACTGGCAACATAAAAGACCTCACACAATAATGAAACATTTTTAATTCCTTTAAGCTAACACTAATGAGTATAAATTAATCAGTAATGAGTTCAGTCGGTTTATGAATACAGTATCTACTCTAAATATTGGGAAAGCTTAGCTCCTTGTCATTCTTATCCTAAAATTCGAGCAATACCATTTGATTACCTGGTGATGTATCTGCAAAACTGCTGGATGTGTGGCAAACCGTGTACACCCTGATTAGCGCCGCACTCTGTGTGCTGTCTGATTTGGATCAGCACTGCTTTTTTTTTCTTTTTTTTCTATTTTTTTCAAGCCTGCCTGTCCCAATAATTAGGATTATTACGATACATTATCTTTGGACTGGAACATAATCTCATTTGAACCGGGGCACAGCATTTCCTTCAAGATCGCATGTGCACCAAGCGAAGACTCAGATTAGCCTGCGCGTCCGCGCAGTCTGATCAGAGGCATCGCACGATGCTCTGTGGATCCAAAGCGTCCTCAGGCGGATAGCAAAGACACTGATGCACAGGTTAATTTGTCTTCGCTGGACGTACATGCAATCTTGTAGGAAATGCTGTATCCCGGTTCACTTGAAAGTATAGATTCTTATGTACCGTTCTTACCCTACTATTCAGACATCATGGCTCAATACCGCACTTATACATCTGTATAGCTACATGGGCTCAGTTGTTCAAAGCGTCGTTAGCTTAACGAGCTCTTTAGTGATCAAAATGTTAACTTTTTCTAGTAAGTACACTATCTAATTCACAGGTATTTTTGCTGAAAAAATGTGAGCTACTCATATTTTTTCAGCAAAAATATTAGCGTATATGCCATATTTAATAATTAAAACTTTAACGATATGTTAACTAACGACATCGTTAGGTTTGAACAACTGGGCCCTGGTGTTGTTTCTCTAAAAGTGCTCGCTAAACTGCAAAAGCGGAAGCCTTGTTTAAGCAGGTAAATTTGATATAGGTCTATACTCTTAGCCGACGCATACTTCTCCAAATATTTATGGCAAATACGGTACGCTGAATTTATTGTACAAATCACCTGAAGATACAGAATAAATATGGAGATACTCAACCAAGGCCAGAGCCCCTTGCCTAGGCAGGGCGGGTAAGGGTTTAATTACATTAAATGAATACGCAAAACACCACTTCTTTGAGAACGAGCACAAGCGGAAAGACCGAACAAACGAAGAGAAACTACAACAGAAACACTGTCTTACCCTTTACCACGCTCTAGGCAAATTCAGTAGACGACAAATTGATGATATTTTGCTTATTTTTCAAGAAAACAGGATTAAACATTCCATGCAAATTGTCTCCAGTGGAGACAATTTGCATGAAATGTCAAAACCTGTTTTCTGGGAAAAATAAGAAAACTATTCCAAGATGTCGTCCGGTGAAATTATTACCCACAGTGCTAAGCATTAAATAACAACACAAAAACATTTCGTCGAAAGTAGAACGAGCATAAGAGGAAAGGCCAAACAGATGAAGAGAAACTACAACAGAAATACCGCCTTAAAATCTGAAAGAAAGGAAATCCGCAAAGAAACAATACTAATTAGCCTTTAGAACTGCAAATTCTGCAGACATCACATGGTGTTATTTTTCAAAGTGCCATTGGCTTTATAATGCAATACTCGCGAAATTTCGTTTTCTTCCTTCAATACATTATGTCAGATGTTTGCTTTTACGTACGCATGTGATATTATGCAAATGTGTACGCTGTATTTAAAAGTGCAAACATTTATCTCTTGTATTTACATATTATGTAACATAGCATTTCATATCAGCATACATATTCAGTGAACCCTCGTTACAACGACAGAATTTGTTCCTAAAGACGGTGCCATTAAAATGAATTTGCTGTTGTACAGAATACTTAATGAGCAGATTGATATATAAGAAAGGTCGTGTTTTGTTCTTATTTACTCATAGAACAAATATTTTTTTTTATATTTGTTTGAATCGCCTGACTGAGGCGATTCTAACAAATATCAAAAACATATGTTTCTTTGTATAATCAAATACATTTGTACAATATTCTTGCATAATTTGTGACTAATTGTTACCTCTTAAGCGAAGGTTTCGTGTGTCGGTATAAAGAGGGTTATCTGTATGTCACATTCTTTATTTGACTTGCCTTTACTCACTACAACTTCATTTTGTAATCGGGAAATGAATCATAAGCATATTGCTTTCATTCCAATCCTAAAATGTTTGCTGTTGTGTATAATGCTCGTTGCTTATACCATGAAAGTCAGAATATGTTTAAACCAAAGTCTTTAACGCTTGGCGTAGATAAGATACTCATATCTACGAATATGGGGGGCGATTCTTGTATTGCATTGCAAGTTATTCGTTCTTGTGTTCTTGAAATTAACAGCATTTTGAAGCATTTAGTTTTGAAGTATTTGCAATATACTATACGCGCCCGAAATCTTTGTGTTCTTCATATAGTGAAAATATGCATCACCAAAACATGCCTATATAATTTTGACCCCCTTAACCCCCCTTTTATATAGTAAAACTGGGGTTTACAGGGGTATACATTATTTTTCTTATTTCTGCTCAAAAAACATAGATTGTGGGTACTCGTTAGAACCGTCTCGGCGAGGCGGTTTTAACGAGTATCCAGAATCTCTGTTTTGAGCAGAAATATGAAAAATATTAGTTTTTTTGTTTTGTTTTTTATCTGAAAGTTATCCTTTTTGGTCATAAAATTTTCAATATATTTGAATAGGCGTGTTTTCGTAATGGAATATGCAGCATTATACATTATGAGGCAATTTTCTTTTTTTTTTTTTTTTTTTTTTTTTTTTTTCTTTGTTTTGCATTCTGCTCTTTTTTGTCAGCTTTTTAAACAGCAATCTTCTGTCTTAATTTACGTAATAGACAAACCTGCCTCATTATCCCAGAATATTAGTTAAATGGCTTACATGAGCCACAACATGAGAAAACATACCTTCTGACATATGAGCCCAACGGAAACTCAAATCAGCCTGCACATCCCGCGCAGACTGATCAGAGTCCTTATTGTCTGCAAGAAGAAACGTTGCATCCTTGGCTATCTAAACTGTGCCCACTGAAGATTCTGATCAGCCTACGTGACTAAATTTTCACTGGGCGCACATGTCCGAAGGTAAGTTTTCTGACATTGAGGATCATATAACTTGTAGCCAGACAAATATGTTCTCATCACGAAAATTCTGACCCTCTTAAACCTCCATTTTTATATAGCAAAACTAGGGTTTACAGGGGTATACATCATTTTTTTCTGCTCAAAACATAGATTGTGGGTACTCGGCGAGGCGGTTCTAACGAGTACCCACAATCTATGTTTTGAGCAGAAATATGAAAACTGTCAATATTTATATCAGAAAACACTCAGTTTTTAGTGTAGAAATTTTCAATATATTTGAATAGGCGTGTTTTCGTAATGACTTCTTGAAGAAAACATGTTCTGTATAGACTCATTACAAGCGCCTCAATATCAGTAATATGGTAACAAATCCGCAAATGTTTAATCAACGTTGAATCGACGTTGTTTCAAAGTTGCGTGCCCGCTGGGAGGCTATGGTTAAAAGTATAAACACTTCGTTTCCAAATTATTAGATTAAGAAGTTGACAGAAAAATAATCGTATACGACTTCTCTATTTGACCCGGCAATTATTTCATATCTTTAAAGCTTTAACCTGTTGCACTTAAGTTAAATGAATAGACTTCCATGGGAGATAACTCTCTAAAACGTTATTTTAAACTTCCTTTTAGAATTGACATCTTTTCAGTAGACTTAGTGTGTAGGAAAATATGGCGAAAAATCTACCAAGTTATCCAGCCTCCTAAAAAAAGCCAACAGACAACACATTATATTATCTGTCTCTGTCTCTCTTGTAAGAAAATAGGACTTGATACTTCATGCTAATTAAGAATTCGCATTATATATACCAATCCAATTTTGAAAAATGAATACCATTAGATTGTTATCTGAAGATTCTTTTAGACAGTGCTAAATGGTTAAGGGCATACTGGTATAACTCTAAATAATATGACACAGCTGTTCTACCGTAGTTCTCTAATACTTTTGAACAGTGCGACTTTGACTGCAAATTTAAAGGTAACAAAATTACTGGCTCAAAGGCCAAAAGTGTACCTACAGATTAGGCTTTAACATAAGAACAGTATGATTTGGGTCTACTGTGTTCATAAAGAAAATTCTGTTCCATTTCAAAGAGTCATTACGGTATTGATGGGACACATTTATACATTCTCGCCTGTTCATTGGGACAGAACTCCCATATAAGGAGTTCTCAATAAGTAATATGATTCTGAATGAGTTAGATTTATTTCTTTTCTACCTAATTACTGTATATACGCTAAGCAGTCAGACAGACAGGCATAAACAAACAATGAATACTCAGATCAGACGCCATAAAACGCGGCGTCTGTTCAGGGTCTACAGCGTTTGCCGCTCAGATGACAGTTTTAGATACAATAACAGGTACTAAAGTGGGGCTGCTGTAATTCTAGAGTAGGTTTGGGAAGAAGTTGGAGTGTCCCAAATTTATGATAAATAGGTAATTTCTACTGTAAAGATATCCACATTAATATAAATGCACACTCCTGAACGCATGAAACAAGAATGGAAAAATACCACCAAGGCAGTAATGTGAGACACCCCACATTGCATACATCACGAAAACATGCCTATATAATTGTGACCCCTTAAACCCCACTTTTTTATAGTAAAACTGGGGTTTACAGGGGTATACATTATTTTTCTTATATCATATTTCATATAGATTATGGGTACTCGTTAGAACCGCCTCGTCGAGGCGGTTCTAACGAGTACCCACACTCTATGTTTTGAGCAGAAACACGAATAATATCAGAATTTTTTATCTGAAAATTTTCATTTTTTGGTGGAAAAATTTTCAGTATATTTGAATAGGAATGTATTCGTAATGTATATGAGGCATTTCTTGGAACTCTCTTGCCCATTTCAATAATCACGAGATTCCTTACTTATTATCCCAAAATTCAGGCATCTTAAACCCCTAATATACGTGTCCCAAAGCTTGAACTAAAAATACAAAATTTAATGAAGATACCCAGGAAACGCCATAATCACGAAGCACAACTTTACCAAGGCATCGAAAGAAGAATAGGTTAGGAACAAACGATGACAAATCAAACGAATTACGAAAACACGCCTATTCAAATATATTGATAATTTCTCCACCAAAAACTTAAAGTTTTCAGATAAAAAATTAGATATTTTTTTTTCATATTTCTGCTCAAATCATAGATTGTGGGTACTCGTTAGAACCGCGAGCGGTTCTAACGAGTACCCACAATCTATGTCTTTGAGCAGAAATAAGAAAAATAACGTATACCCTGGAAACCTCAGTTTTACAATATAAAAGTGGAGTTTAAGGGGCCAAAATTATATAGGTACGAGTGTTTTCGTGATTGCCACATGCGAAACCATCGACGCAGCAACAAAGAAGAACTACAACATCGGTCAGCAGAAAAAAAAAGAAGAAAAAAAAAAAAAAAAAAAAAAAAAGAAACTGGGGTCCTAAACCAGTTTTACTCGCGCGAAACAAGTCTATTTTACTTGTTGTTGGTTTGTATAAAAGCTGCTAAACGTTAACAAACAGTTTCCCATGATAAATCTAATCAGCGCGTTCTGCTGCGTCAGATCTGGGACCGCTCTTTTTGCTCAGACCTACTGAGGTAAATTTGGTAATGTTTGTTCCAGTCTGTATCGGATACAAGATGGTCAAATTTTCTTATCTTCTTTTCGTGTTCCCCGTCTCAACATATTAACTGAAATAATACCAAAGACATGTCATACAATTCAAAAGAGTCAACTCTGTCCAAATTGTTTTGCCTCCTTCTGTAAAGAGATCTGCTCTAGAATATTACGAAAACGTGCCTATTCAAATATACTGCAAATTTTACCACCAAAAAAATGAAAATTTTCAGATACAAAAATTATGATATTTTTTTTTTCATGCGGTTCTAACGAGTACCCGCAATCTATGTTTTGAGCAGATATAAAATAACAATGTATACCCCTGTAAACCCCAGTTTTGAATATATATAAGTGCGGTTTAAGTGGGTCAAGATTATATAGGCATGTTTTCGTGATGAGGAAAGAATTTGCTCCCGTTGGAGAAATTTCTTTCCTTTTAGAGTAGATCCCTTTTCAGAAGGGGATAGGTATACTTGAAAGCATCCGCACAGCCGGATTAACATTACGAAAACACGCCTAGTCAAATATATTGAAAATTTCACCATCAAAAACTAGAAGTTTTCAGATAAAAAATCTGATATTTTTCATATTTCTGCTCAAAACATAGATTTCGGGCACTCGTTAGAACCGCCTCGCCGAGGCGGTTCTAACGAATACCCACATTCTATGTTTTTAAACAGAAATAAGAAAAAAATGTATACCCCTGCAAACCCTCGTTTTACTATTTAAAAGTGGGATTTAAGAGGGTCAAAACATCACGAAAACACGCCTATATAATTTTGACCCCCTTGAACCCCACTTTTATATAGTAAAACTGGGGTTTACAGGGGTATGCATTATTTTTCTTATTTCTGCTCAAAACATTGATTGTGGGTACTCGTTAGAACCGCCTCGCCAAGGCGGTTCTAACGAGTACCAACAATCTATGTTTTGAACGGAAATAAGAAAAATATCAGATTTTTTTTCTGAAATTTTTCATTTTGTGGTGGTAAAATTTTCCGTACATTTGAATAGGCATGTTTTCGTAATGATATATAGGTATATTTTCGTGATGACTGTGGGTTGCCAAGGAGCCAACGCGTCTTAAGGTGGACAGGAAGACTCTGGTTAGCTTTTGCGGATACGTAGGCTGATCTGAGTCTTTGCTCACCGCGCATGTACATATAATCTTGTAGGAAATACTGTGTCCCGCCATGTGTATTTCAAGGGTATTGGTATTTTGAAGGTCTGATAAACACAAGAATTCCCAGTAGAAGAAAACATGTAATTATGCAAATGAGAGCAAATTGTATATCTATTTAACTATTATGTCTTAAAGTGAAACCATAATTATAAGACTATGAATATAACTCTTGCAAGTGTTTTTAAAATACGAAACGGTTTTGAAGGAAATCTGACTCCGTCTTGAAAACCAGCAAACGCTAGTGTTTCTTTCTTTTCCATGATAACTGTCATAATTGACAATTGCGAGCCTTTTGAAACACTTTGTCATTATGTCGAATAGTTTTTGTTGTATTTTGTCTGGTATTAGCGTGTTTATGGGGCGACGAATGAGACGAAATTCGCTTATATTTGCAATTTTATAACCACAAAGCTGATATAAACGTTCGTCAATGTCCTTCCTTCCGTCTGCACCCAGACATTTACAAATGATCAAAATATGCAAAATTTCCAGGGTTTCTAAATAAACCAAAGAAAGATTGCCATGTTGTGTGAGATGTTATGTGTTAGACAGAAGGCATGTCGCGAAGAACAATTCTGCCGTACGCATCACGACAACGCGCCTATATAATTTTGACCCCTCAAACCCCACTTTTATATAGTAAAACTGGGTTTTACAGTTTATACATTATTTTTCGTATTTTTACTAAAACATAGATTGTGGGTACTGTTTCAGGCGGTTCTAACAAGTACCTACAATCTATATATTGTGCAGGAATATGAAAAATATCAGAATTTTTATGTGAAAAGTTTCCTTTTTTTTTCTTTTTTTTTTGGTTGTAAAATTTTCAATGTATTTGAAAAGACATGTTTTCGTAATGGATGCGATGTGCTGTAAAGTCTGTGGTTTGATGTGATCGAATAATCGCTAGCTCATTATATTGTTTTGCACGTGGGTAGGGATTGTTGGGTGGGAATTGTACCTCATATAACGGCAATAACTTCGTTGCGTAAATAAGGCCGGATAATGTAATATTTATGTTGTGGTATTTGGTAAAACAAGGTTGCTTCTTCACCAAATAAAGCGGGGTGGGAGACGAAATTTTGAGAATTAATACATGTTGATGGCAAGGTTTTACGTATTAAATGAAGCGATCTTGATATTTTCCGATACAATTCATCAAAAGTTTCCTTAACTGATTCAGGCGAAACAAACATGTCTCATGCGTCAAGCGCAATAAAATTTTGGGTCTTGTAAAAGAAACTCTATGTATTCATAGCCTATTGTATAAGCGAATCTCGATGTTTGAGAAAGTTCGTCATCTTAGGGTGACAATATGCCGTATTCTAAAATGTGGCCATATGATAGAATCTAGAGATAACACTCTTTGTTTTGTTTTTTTTTTGTATCAATTTTAAGCATATTCCATCGCAAACTCCATTTCACGCAATTCACAAAATAATAAACTTAACGTCTTGTGCCACGGCTATTAAAATATGTTTTTAAATACAGTATCTGAAAAATCTGATAAAACTTCTTTTAGGCAAATAAAAGTTCTGCGCACAGGCACCAAGGTTTTTTTTGTGTGTGCTCAATCAGCTGAGCATGAGATTTTCTCTGCTTTCAGATATGAAAATGCCAACAATAATTGTTGTTTCCATATGTATAAGCAAGTTTTCATGCTCTGTTCTGTTTAGCACGAAAGAATATGCAACTGCTAGTAATTTGAGATTTATAAACAGGGCAAATGTCATGGTCTGTCGAGTAGAGTACGGCAAAAGTTTTATAACCTCTTGGCCAGATTAGGTTTTAAATAATAAAAAAAAATGTAAGCAAAGATACCCAGAATATGCCACAATCACGAAGCACAAATTCAAACGTAGATCGCGCGTCAAGTTGTTTATTATTTTACATATGATTTATCTACACGTTATCCGCTGTGGTTCGAGCCTCGCTTGGGTCACATGTGGGAAAGCCAAGGTCTGCTTACGGATGGTCAGGTGGTTTTTCTTCGGGTTCTCCCGTTTTCGCCCACCTTTGATGAACTATCGGCTCGATGTGTGAACGGTTCTTGAAAGAGTCATAAAACCCAAATAAAACAATACGCGTTGTACTACATAGATTCTCGAATATTACATCATTCACTGAGTTTTGACAATAATTACTTTGACCAAAAGGTTAAATCTACCCATAAAAATAATCAGCTAAACAAAGCTGATGCCTCTAATACAAAAACCCCTCGTCTGAATTAAGATTTATCAACAGCTAATGATCATACAATCTCAACTAAATTTTGTCAAACGGGATGACTTGGATTTTGATATGGTTAATTTTCCGTTTCTGAAAGACGACGTCCCTCGTGCTACATCATTTGGTATATAGAGGATCTTACACGAGTGGTCATTTCATATAAAATTTATGACACGAGCCTTCGGCGAGTTTCAAAAATTTCATATCAAATGACCATGAATTTAAGATTCTGTTTATCATATGGCCCTTTTAAATTGGATTTTATCGCCTTTAAAGTTGACAATTGTTCAACAGAAAATGCATGGTTGACATGGACGTCGTCATGACGTTAATTGTTCCCGCCAAAATGTTATATAACGTGTAGTCATACGATTTTTATAACATGGCGTTATCCACTGATTCTAACACCCCTGCTCGTGTTGTTCCTTATTTGTCTTTACATTTCTAGCCGTGCTTTATCTGAGGCATTTGAGCACAGGAATTTCGTCGCGCGCTATCAACGGGAAACCAATAATGCAGAAGTTGCGTCCCTAGTAACTATGGACGCTAGCTTACAATATTGGTGGAAACATTCATATACATAATTAATAATATTAGTAAGATGGAAAATGATCTATGAACATTGCCTTTCTTTGACCCTTTTTTTTTTACCTGATGAGTTCCTCTACAGGTTGTCCCATTCAAATACATTTGTTTTACTCATTTCCATCATGTACATTTGATTTGTTGACATTATCGAAAACAAAAGTGTAGGTTAACATTCTTATTTTGCTGTTTTATATCTGTCCTCCTCAGGTTCATCCCGGCATCCAAATTCATCCGATTTGCAATTCTTTCATGAACACAGAATACAAGTTTTTATGTTTTATATCGTTTTAATATTTAACATCGTCAGCTGATTCGTATCAGTATCCGCCATTTTGAATATTCGTCATCTAACCTTGTAACTACGTAACCGTGTGACGTAATGCTGAAAAGGTATTGTCAACTACCAAACGGGAAAGTCAGGTATTAACAAAAATCTCAAAAATCAATAAAACTCTCATTTTCAAAACATTCGCTCAGTGAGGGGTGTTTAGAAAAGAAATAAATTATTCCGAACCGTGCTCAAATGCCGCACATAAAACTCTCATTTTCAAAACATTCGCTCAGTGAGGGGTGTTTAGAAAAGAAATAAATTATTCCGAACCGTGCTCAAATGCCGCACATAAAGCACAGTTGAGTTTGGGTTGTACCCATTTGAACACTCGCTCGCTGCGCTCGCTCGTGCTCAAATGGGTACAACCTAAACTCAACTGTGCTTTATCTTGGGCATTTGAACACGGTTCGTAATAATTTATTTCTTAAATAACAGCGACGTCATATGATAATAATATTTATCAACTTATTCGGTTTGCAAGAGCATTTAGTCAAGTCAGTGACTTAAGAAATCAGAGTAAAATTTTAACTGCTAAACTAGTCAAAGAGAGATATGGGTATTTTGAACTGCGTAAAACTTTTCAAAGTTTTATCGCCTTCAATTTGTATATACCGTTGGCTTGAACATTTCTACAGGTCGGTCTATTGTAACCCAAACTTTAAGGCGACGTAGCCTATAATTTCAGAAAAATTATATGTAATATTTATATTTCAGAATAATTAGTTAAGAGCTGATACAAAAATATAGGTTACAACATGATAGTTTTGCGACAATTTACATGCGCGGTAGTTAAGACAATCATGGCTAATATCCTACTTTTGCTGTTTGTGTTTGGGCCTACCGGGGTCAAACTGGTGGTATTATTAACTTTGGCTTCAGCTCTTCATTGAATCATCTACCTTGTTATGTCTTGGCTCTTATCTGCTTATTTACGCCGGGCTGGAGCCCGGCGTATCTATTTGCGGTTGTTTTTGTAAAATGTGTATGCATTCGGAGAACATCGGTTTTCTTCGAGCTAGAAGTACAGCTAATTTCAAATCACTTTTAGGCTTACTTCATCAAATATTAAATAAGTAGTTATAAGCACATCATTTTTGTAGCGCTTTCCCGGGAATGCCATCACGAAAACATGCCTATATAATTTTGACCCCCTTAAACCCCACTTTTATATAGTAAAACTAGAGTTTATAGGGGTATATATTTTTTATTATTTCTGCTCAAAAACATAGATTTTGGGTACTCGTAAGAACCGCCTCGCCGAGGCGGTTCTAACGAGTACCCACAATCTATGTTTTGAGCAGAAATGTGAAAAATATCAGAGTTTTTTTATCTGAAATCTTCAGTCTTTTAGGAGAAATTTTCTATATATTTAAATAGGCGTGTTTTCGTAATGCTATAAACTGCGCTTAGTAGTACCAATGCTTCCCCGTAGTTTACGTGAAATTGTCAAAAAAAAGTAAGAGAAAGTCTAGGGAGTGCCACAATCAAAGCCGCAACGTGTGTCAAGAATTTTCTTGATTTTGTGTGTTCTTTGTTTCCAAAGGCAATCCTTTTTTACTTTTCTTTTTTGAATATCTACATAAGTGCAATGTGCTGAAAAAGTTCACGCGATGGATAACACCTTGGTGTTCCAATACTTGAAATATTATTATATTTTATTCAATGCTATATCTTGTTTTTACTTGCAAACAACACGTCTAAGGTCAATGATGCATTGTGGGGCAACAATCAAATCACTTCCTTGTCCAAACCAATAGACAACAAAGACTACGCAGTGAATCAGTCAAGTTGTCTACAACTAAAACCCGGGACTAGCTGAAGCACTGAACAGAAAAGAATAATAGTTATTGGAACATCTACATATACATGTATGTGGATATTCTACAAGGATACTATTGTAGCACTTTATCAAAGGTTATGGGATACACATTATACATTAATCTTGACAATTTCACTTTTAAAAAGTAGATAGATGCATTGGTACTGGTAAGCGCAATTTATAGCATTTCCGTGACAGCGTGACAGAAAATGATGTGAGATTCTTATAACTACTTATTTTAGTTTTGATGAGGTAACAAAAAGGTAAGAGAAAAGTCCAGGGAGTGCCACAATCACAAACCGCAGCTCTTCCCAGACCCCAAGAGGAAACCGACAAATCCAAACAAGCACAAACTGAACAAACGTACGAAAAGCTCTCTCATCCCCAAGCGAGGTAATCGCAATACTAAAAGGACTGAAAAACACAAGATCAAAATGACACACGGAAAGACACACAACAAATCAACTAGCAGAATAAACCACAAAGCAACAAAGTGTAAGACTAACACCGGGAAGCCTTAAAAAATGTTTTGCTGTATTTTTTATTTAATGTGAGGGTCATTCTCATTTATACGAAATCTCATTTAGACCTCTCTAATTCACCCTTTGCAGTTTGGAGCCGATTTAGCCAAGATCTGCATGTTAAAACCTAAGCCCATAAAAATCAGCTTTAACATTTATTGTATACGAAGCGTAGACCAAGCTTTTTGTGAAAGCCTATACTTGTATGATCGTTTACTTGAGGGACATAAGTACCTATAACGGATTGCATGACTACCAGCACTGAGATCTTTAAAGTCGTTTCTTTCCATGTCGATAAGAACAACTCTCTTATGGAATTATTGACCCTTTCAATGCTTTTTTGTCAACGAACTGTCATTAACTTGGCAAGCTGAACCAAAAACATAAAGTATGACCCACTTAACATTACGCCTCAGAGCCAAATAACTGATAATTCTGCGTATGCGCGCCAGACGAAAGTGACATCTTTACACTATAACCAATGTCCATAATATTATACCGTTGAGTTGTATGCAACAAGAACTTTCAGTAAGCGTGGCATACGAATGAATTTAGAACAGAAAGGGATACTACTACACACATCAACCAATCATGTTCTTTACAAGACGATCCATCCACAAAAAGTCCAGAAAACTCGAAAAAGATATGTTATTATGACACTAATTAAACAAGTACTCTAAATTTCTGGTTCCATTCTGGGCATATCGATTGTGCTCCGTAAACTGCAACTATTTTAGTAGTACTTATTATTAGTACCTCTTAAGATATGTTCCAAGCTAAAAACGACACGAACAGTTAAGACCCAGACTCAGCCACGCAACACTGCAGTTTGTTCAGCATGTTTAGCTTGTACATTAGAAGTTGTATTACTAAATAAATAGATTGACTGATTAAGTAGTTTTGGTCATGGTACCTAAGCCGTAATCCAAACTCATAAATCCATAAACGAAAGACGAATCAGAATATTCTGACCAACAGACATAGACCCCAGAATAAAGGGTGTAATCAGGCGTCCGCGGATAGTAAGCATTACTTGGTAAGCAAGCTTCGCCCACCATGCCCATAGGCCTGAACGTAGGAAATATCGGTAGAAGCGTATGTCCGGGATTTCGGAAGTCTACGTATGGTGCATCACTGGTAAAAACATCAGAAACAATTCTGGAAACTGCCACATTGTAAGGATTGACCAGATCATGATGTCTCCCATAGAACTTCTTAAGTGTTGCTACCAGTTTGGTTTTTTGATACCCCTGGCTCAACAACTTTGTAGTGAGCACTTTCCCACGCTCCATGAAGTACTGATGATTTGAACAGACTCTGGCATAACGGATTAACTGTGAAACGTAAACGCCGTATGCTGGTGCAGAAGGGATATTACTGCTCAGGAATGGAAAGTTAAGAATGGGAAAATTGAAGTCATCCCGTTTGTCTTGAAGCCTAGTAGTACGCTTTCCATTGTCAATGTAGAGATAACAATCCAAGTATGAGGAGGAGGCTGCAGACTCCGTTGTTCCTTTATTTCAAGTTCACGTGGTTAGATGCATTCTAAATACTCTGCAAATTTTGTGTTTTTAGAGACAATATATCATCTATATAGCTGTAGGTGAAATTGAATTGTTGTGCGAGGTGTTTCTTGCCTGCTTGGAGGAGACTTTGTCCAAACTCCGCCTCATACGAGTATAAAAACAAGTCGGCAAGTAACGGTGCACAGTTAATACCCATCGGTATGCCGATTGTTTGCTGAAATATCCGTCCGCCGAACTCCACGAAAATATACCGAGATAACGGAACAGATGAGAAGCGGGGTTTCTAACTTTTCGGAGCAATTCAGAAAACTTATTAACCGTTATAAAAGAATTGGCTATAGCCTGGATATTATGCGGCAGACTGCATGCCTAGTTGTCAACCCAATCCTTGTTGATGGCTATGCTTCACTCTTTAATTGCACGACGGCGGTTCGGGCCTCAGACTCAATGACGGCCTCTTCGTAAAACTTCAACCAGTTGGTTGGGGCTTGACGATATGTCTTTGGCTTGGCCCGCCGTGGTTCAACTATTGGTTTTCATTTACTCTGGCATACAGTAGAATTAGCCATGAGTACTCGTCTTTGTTTATTATAGTGATTAATTTAATTTTTATGTTTTCGCTTTGATACATTGACTGAGTTGGGAGCCTTTATGCGAACCGAATTTTTATGTATTTCTGTATTAAGAGTAGCATCGGGACCCAGAGTGAAGTTAGCTAGCTGTAAAAGTGCTTTAAACCCCCCCCCCCCCCCCCCCCCGGTGGTTTGCTCTACCGACCGTTCTAAGGCGGTGGTCCTGGTGTTAGTCTAACTCTTTGTTGCTTTGTGGTTTATTCTACGAGGCGATTTGTTGTATGTCTTTCCGTGTATCATTTTGTTCTTGTGTTTTTCAGTCCTTTTAGTATTGCGATTACCTCGCTTGGGGAAGAGAGAACTAATCTTGATGCTTTACGTGCGTTTGTTCGGTTTGTGCTTGTTTAGAGTTGTCGGTTTCCTCTTTCCTTGGGGTCTGGGTAGGGCTGCGGTTTGTAATTGTACTCCCTGGACTTTTCTCTTACCTTTTTTTCAACACTGATTCGTCAGCATATTGCCTTCATTGGTAATATCGATTTGAGATTTAAGGAATTTTTTTTTGCTTTTTCTGATTTTTTAATTTAAAAAACAACACTTTTGTCGAATTCTCCCAAGGTAGCTGACCACCTATAAATAGTAGCTAAATCTTTCTCGAACTTCCCATCTATAAATAGATCGCGTATAAATAGATCACATGCACTGGCTCCCGATTGTTTGCTGAAATATCCGTCCGCCGAACTCCACGAAAATATATCGAGATAACGGAACAGATGTGCAGCGGGGTTTCAACACTGATTCGTCAGCATATTGCCATTGGTAATATCGATTTGCGATTTAAGGAATTTTAGTTTTCTTTTCCTGATTTTTTAATTTAAAAAAAAACATCACTTTTTTCGAATTCTCCCAAGGTAGCTGACCACCTATAAATAGTAGCTGAATCTTTCTCGAATTTTCCATCTATAAATAGATCGCGTATAAATAGATCACATGCACTGGCCCCCGGCTTAGCTGGGCACGCCGTGATACCTCGGATACAAGCGCTGCCGCAGATTGACCTTACTGACCTTCAAGTTCGGGGTTTATCCAAGCACATTACTGCGATGCAGCCAGTGAGCAGCTTATGCCTTCTGATGCCTGTAAACAACGAAGCTGTGAACCGAAAGAAAGAACAATGTACATAAAATTAAAAGGTAATGGCACACGAAATTAAGAATATTCTTTTGTGCGTGTCGGTGGGGAAGGGATTCACTCATTTAAAACTGCATTGAAAAATCTAGCCAATAAGTAATTTCATTTTCGTCAGTTCTAAATACTGTCCTCTGTGGTGTAGTGTTCTCTCCCACGAACGGACTCGGGTTTGAGCCTTATCGGTGACCTTTTGTGTTTTTTTATTTTTTTATTTTTTTTTTTTTTTTTATTTTATAAACATTTTAGCTGTTGTTTTTCTTTATTCCATTGTTTTTCTTTTACTTTATTTTGATATTGTTTAACCTGTTAGCAAAAGCAGTACGATCCAAATCATACGATGGAAATTCAAAAACAACACATTCTAATGGGCAATGGCGTAAAGTACTATCTTTCTTTTTTTCTTTCTTTCTTTCTTTCTTTCTTTCTATAATTCTTCCATTACAGCTAAACCTCCAAGGAGGACACAGACAGTGTACATTGTGTAATCCTGGTTGCAGGATGAAGGCATACAAGTAACCAATTTCAATTACCGTAGGGTTCTTTAACCTGCACAGGGGACCAGTTAATGTCCCGATCCGAAGGACGCACACTGCTTTCATGTCATGCCTGCAAATGACATGAAGCGTGTTTGGACATTAAAAAAATTCCCTTGCCTAAGCCTGGGATCTATCCCGTTACTTCTAGCTCTAGAGGCTCGGCGCTCACCACTGAGCTACCACGCTACCTAAAATACGTGTTTGTATATGTCTTTGTTATGGGATAAATGCATGTGTTTTGTTGACAGGGCAATACGAAGCTAATTAATGTGAATGTTGCTTTTCACGCACAGTCAGATACTTGATAAGTAACACATTAAAGCCATTCAAATAATAAACACTTTACCTTTCATAATTAAAATCAGTCAAACCCACATATCATTTCAATAAAAGAAAAAGTTTCGTTTCCATGTACACGCAATTTTTTTTAAGTGATAACTTTTTTTCTTTCTAAATTGTCATCCAGTACTTGACAATCAAAATGATGAAACAAAAAAATAGAATTGTATTGTTAACAGAATATATTAAATAAAATGCTTTTATGGGATAAATTCGACATATTTCTTGCCAAGGCAACAGAAATTTCTGTGTCATGTTGATTTTGTTCAAAAATTTGTGTTTCAATTTATGACAACTATGAAACTATCAAGTGGATATGCTTTTAATTATATTGTTTTCAGATTTCTGCCATGAAATCGATTAAAAACAATTTTACAATACAACATGTATTGTATTGTTGTTGCCAAAGCAACCATTACAGTTGTTTTTTCAAACTTATTTTGCTGTTCTTGACGATGTCCCATGTTGACTTATATTAAGAAAAGTTTTCATCAATATATTAAATAGAGCAGATTTTTATCGGTCGTAAACCAATCCCTTTTGATTTGTATCCTAAAGTCTTTAGCCTATAGGCGAACTTACAGTATAGGCAGGGGCCATCGTCCACATTCTTCGAACATCTCAGAAATCGTAGGGTCTATCCACATCCAATTTCATATAAAGCATCAAAGGCATTTGATTAATAAATATTTGTTAAAATGATCCAAAGGATAACCGCCTTGCCCATATACATTGTTGTATCTAGAGGAGGACAAGGGGCTATTTCTCCACCCAAAAGCATAAATGGGACAAAGGAGCCTTGATGACCCTCAATATTAAGGCCAAAATGGCCCTATCACGTTGGTCCTAGTGGCAATACTGCATGTTTTGTTTGTGTTGAGGTTTACGGCCCAGTCAACCCATGGGATCATATCGAGCGCGGTCAGTTTACCTAACCACACGTTTTATTGGGGAGGCTTAATCCTCTAAGCGGTTAACCAGTATTGTGCACATTCTTTCACCAGACAACTGCCCTTCTTGAATCAGCGGAAGGGAGAGAATGACCGTAGGAAATATTTCACGATCAATCTCCACGAATGATTGTTGCCGACCTCGGCGGGGATCGAACCCGCGACCTCCTGGTCTCCAGTCGGACGCGCATCCAACCGAACCACCGAGGCCGGCAACATTGCATGTATGAGCCGCCACATGAAAAATCAACAAAATGGCATCTGCACCCAACGCAGACTCAGATCAGCCTTGGCATCTGCCCAGCCTGATCAGTTTTCACTGTCTACACGTAGAAACCTTAGCTCCTTAGCAGCCCACTGGGTGCACAGCGAAGACTGATCAGACTGGGCGGATACCCATGTTGATCTGATTCTTCCCTGGGAGCTCAGTCATTTTGTCATGCGCTGGCTCAGTTATGGTTAAAAACCGTTCAAATCAGCAGGCCGATTACCTTCGAACTTACTGGCGCAGTGGCTCAATTACTAGAGCGTCCGGTTTGCGTCCGGGAGGTTATGGGCTCGATCCCCGGCCGAGTCACACCAAAGACTTTAAAAATGGTATTAGCTGCTCTTTCGTCTGCGCTCAGCATTGAGAAAGAGGAACTGGTCGGTCCGGTGTCAGTATATTGTGGCTGGGTGGAAAGTCACGTCATGTGTCTGAGGTGTGATATGTCAGTGAGGCAGCACTCTTAAAGTGAGCATTGAGCTCCCTGTCACATCCAGACACCGTCGCGATATGACTGAAAGATTGTTGAAAGCGACGTTAAGTCTGAATAAAATAAAAAAAATAAACCTTAGAACATTTTTTTTTTCAAGTTGAAATCTGTCCGATGGATTAAAATTTTATTTCATACAAAACGAACAGACGAAAGGCTAGGTCAGCGAACGTGAATGCATAGGTAAATCAGGGCTTTTGCTGTTCGTTTATGGTACTTTTCTTATGTCCATGACGTGTTCCGTCGTACATACATTATAAACTTAAGTACTGTGCAGACTAAATATTCAGATGAAAATTATCATTTCATTTTTTCTGTCTTTTCTTTTCATAGGACTTATGACCTGATATTTCATTGACAGCAACAATTCGAAGGAAATGCCTAGTCTTATTATCTGTAAATGATACGGAAATATTTTTTTTAAATTGTGTCTGCTTTTTATATATAGCCAGCAAGTTAAACTTTAAGCCTTCGTTCGAAACCGCCCTTTTGTGTTTGCGCAAAACATCACGAAAACATTCCTATATAGTTTTGACCCCCTTAAACCCCACTTTTATATAGTAAAACTGGGGTTTACAGGAGTAAACATTTTTTTCTTACTTCTGCTCAAAAACATAGATTCTGGTACTCGTTAGAACCACCTTGTCTAAACAATCTATGTTTTGAGCAGAAATATGAAAACTATCAGATTTTTTTAATCTGAAAATTTTCATTTTTGGTGATAAAATTTTCAGTATATTTGAATAAGCATGGTTTCGTATGGAGGAATTAATGAGCTTTTAAACACAACCGTAAAAATTCTTCATATGGACAGCAGAATGTCATCACTGAATCAGGGTTTGCATCATTTGTCTCTCAATCTGCAATTTTAGACATATCAACAGATATTCAAAAGGACATGGACACATATGAGGACAAACATGGATAGGAGACGACAATAAATCCGAATATTGAGGGCAAGTATGATAAGTTTGTGTTTTATAAAATGCTTTAATCATTTGCACCCTTAGTATATGAATTTGGACAGATCCATTGTTGCAAATAGGCATGTCAGCAAAAATTCAAAACAAAACTAGACTGTTTGCATAGGTATCTAATTTGTTTGAAAAGGGTTAACCAGCTAACAGCCAATCCCAACTTTACGAACGAAAAAACATATTAAAGGTAGTCAGCCAAGAAGGGGATAAGAATGAAGAAAAGGATAACATTTCCTTTGACGTAGGCTAAGTGATAATCTTGTTTCATCACTGTCATCGGTTTCAAGCATTCAGAGATACAAATCTGGGATTCAGTTTTATATTTTGCAGCGAAGAGATAGTCATGCAATATATCAAATAAATGGGCGTATATAAGCACGAACTTTCCAAACTTTTTAGGTGACATACGTCAAACACGCGTTATAAGGTTGGATATACAGTTTGTATTACTTTATGTAATGGCGTTTTGTTTCCCGGTAACTTCGTTCAGTGGCGCACTGTAATTTATATAGACATCTATTTAGATAAGGAATCGTATATTATTGTCGGTACTGAGCATGATTTGCTAAATTTAATCTGTTACAAGAAATAACCGGGTTGTATATTATTATGTTCCGACGGCCTGCTTGAACGATAAACAACTTTTATTGATGCTGCTACAATTGCAAAGTTCATGCAAAATATAAGGCAAGATTTTGAAATAATAGCAAGGGATCAATCAAAAAATAACAGTCTGAGACAGATAATCATTTAATTTGACCTCGGAGTAGATAATTCGGTGTTCTGGGCTTTCTTCACGTTTTATTCTGTTTGTTGTTTTAATACTTATTGTGTTCGGTGGATTCTGTCTGGCATTGTGATCACGTTGTTTGCCGCATTACTTTTCTTTGGTTTGTGCTGTTTTTCATGGTTTGTTTGCTCTTCCTTGGTGTCATTGGTAGGTTATGTTCTGTAATTGCGGCTCTTCCCGGACTTCTTCTATCATTACGAAAACATGCCTGTTCAAATATACTGAGGATATCCAATATCAAATTCCTGACGCTCAACTTAATTAAATAAAGTTCATCAAACTATTATAAGACATTTTGAATGCATACGCTTTTACGTGAAAACATGTTTCCAGTAGTGTTGACTTCTGATATTCATAATTATTAATATATTTTCTTTTTTTTTTCAAATCAGCCAATTTCTTCATAATCCGTTTATGTAAATATTTCATTCATCTTGAAATTGTCTTTATTATCTCTTGTCATGTACTCTTGCCTGCTTTTTGCTAATTATATATGTTGTGATATATTTATTGAATCTCAGCATTTTAAATTACGCAATGTTTACAATGGTCTATGGCATATTATATGTGTTTTGTTTCTCGTCAGATGTTATTCAGTTATGCAATCTGTGTTCGTCCTGCAACCCTTTTTTTTATCAAAAGATGTTGTCTGTATTTATCTAAGCCAGTACTGTCTATGGGCTTTTTGAAGCCAAAGTCGTGCTTTAAATGCATTATTGTTGTTTTTTTTTTTACATTTTGGAAGTACTAACCATACACTGTAACGCACTTACACCTTCACACACTCTCTATATCATATACACATACACAAACACACGCACACACAAACATACACGCACGCACACTCACTTACACAAACATTTGGTGTGCAAGACTTGAAAATAAGTTTGAATTTATTAAAATATGTTTACTATGTTCTCGTAAGTTTGAACACAAACACACACAGACACACACACACAATTGTTTTGAATTTAGGTAGATTCAACTTAAATATGTTTAATATGTTGCCTTCACATGTATAGTAATGAAAATATGTTTAATTTAAACTTTTATTCTCACATGTCCATCCAGTCAGCAAGCATCGTTGAGCCAATGGTTAACCAACATTGATGTCAATGCAATGTTGATCGAGCATTGTTTTAACGATGACTTTTTGCAGAATACAAATGTTTTTTTGTTTTTTTCATAAGCAACTACACTTAAACATGACTATGTATTTATGTATTGTCCCCCTATGTTTTGTTGTATTGTTCTATCTTTCCCTGATTTTTTCTTTGTTTTTGTTTTTGTTTATAATGTCTTCCTTGAAAACTCATGTCTCTATTGTGGAATTGTGGGAGTGGGTACAGGTTCATGGGTGTCCAATTTCATTTTTGAAGCAGATTAGTGTACCTGGCATCCCGACCTCAGTATTGTTCATGCTTTACCTTGGTACAATTACATGACTCGTGTCTATAGCAACAATAATACTGTCGTGATGCTAGTCTATCGTCGCATGTACGGCTTCCATCTAAGCATACATTTGCTCTTGCTTACAGCAATTCATTGTGAACCTACTTATGCACATTCATTAATATTAAGTCTGCAAAATAATGCTTCTGCTCACAAAAATATCAAGTCTCTAAATTACATTAAGCATTTGGAACCGGGACAAAGGGCAAAAGAAAACACTAAACTATCTGCTACATGTATCTTTATTTTAGTAACTGTTGACTTCATATTATGGATAAGTATTTTTCTGCTATGTTCTGGAGATATCCATCCAAATCCAGGACCAGTTTCTGTGTCCTCTGATAGTAGTCAGCGTAGCTCCTCCAGCATGTCCTTTGATATATTCAATTCCTTCAATCTTAACCATCATCTTTCCTTCGTGCACTACAACGTTCAGAGCCTCTTAAATAAATTAGAAATTCTACACGCGGAACTCTTTGAGTTTGATATTTTAGCATTTACGGAAACTTGGCTAAGCCCAACCACCTTAATTGATGATTTGCTTCTTCAGTCGTACAATACCCCCGAGAGAAATGACCGCGCTGGTGATGCACATGGTGGTTTCATTGTTTATGTTAAAGAAGGAATTCGGTACAAGCGCCGCAAAGACCTAGAAATTAGGGGAATAGAGTGCATATGGATAGAAGTAGCAAATAATAATAAAAGAATTCTGTTTGGTCTTTTTTATCGTGCACCCAATTCTGACGCGAACTATTTAAGTAGCATTGAAGATTCTATTGCCTTAGCTGTTGACACCGGCATTGCTGACATAATTATTACCGGTGATTTTAATTTTAACTATCTTGATCTACAGTCACGACGAAAAATTGACTCCTTGTGTACACAGTTTTCTCTCTTTCAAACTTTCAAACTATCAATCAGCCTACGCATTTTACAGAGTATTCTTCTTCTCTTATTGACATTATTCTTGTGAGCAATAAGGATAATTTAATCCTAAGTGGTGTTGGTGACCCTTTCCTAAATCAACAGATGCGATACCACTGTCCTATATTTGGTATACTTAAATTTTCAAAGCCAAAGTCTAAATCATTTTCAAGGCACATATGGGATTACAACAATGGTGACTATAATCTCTTGCGAGAGAAAGCTTCTCAAATGGATTGGGAATCCTTGAAAGATGACAATATTGATAACTATGTAGAAAATCTCAAAAATGCCATTATATCAATTACTACAGAATGTGTACCTAATCGTAATATCAAGGTGAAACCCTCTGACCCCCCCGTGGCTTACCTCGGCTCTTAAACGTCACATAAGAAAACGAAAAAGGGCATATAAGAAAGCATTGCGAAGTAATTTAGACCGACATTGGAACAAATTCAAAACATTACGTAATGAAGCTATTACCATGATTCGCGATTCTAAACAAAAATTCTTTAAAAAAATTCCAGACAAACTTAAATCTGATACACTCTCATCCAAGGACTGGTGGGCAACTCTTAAAACCTTTATAATTCCTAACTTCAAATCAACTATACCACCCTTGGAATATAATGGACGTATATACACCTACGAAACTGACAAATCAAACATTTTCAATCAATATTTTCAAGGACAAACAGTTTTAAACGATGCAAATGCATATCTTCCCGACCTGCCTTCACCTTCCTACACGACACAATTAAATAGTATAATCTTAACACCCTTTGAGGTAGAATCAGTTCTCCAAACACTCAAAATTGGTAAAGCTTAAGGCCCTGATGGTATAAGCAATCGCATTCTGAAAGAACTGTCACACGAGTTATCCTCTCCTTACTGTTCCTTGTTCAATCAATCTTTACGCTCTGGAATCTTTCCTTCACCTTACAAGGACGCTAACGTTTCTCCTGTTCCAAAAAAAAAGGTGACTTATCTGTTGTTTCCAACTATCGTCCAATTTCTCTACTTAACTCTGACGCGAAGCTATTTGAAAGACTAGTCTTTAAACACTTGTTTAATCATCTCCAAGGTAACAACATGCTGTCCTCTCTTCAGTCTGGATTTATTCTTGGCGACTCCACTGTCAATCAATTAACGTATTTATACCATACTTTTTGTGAGGCACCCGATGCTGGCAAAGAGGTAAGAGCTGTTTTCTGTGACATCAGCAAAGCATTCGATCGTGTCTGGCACGCAGGACTTGTTCACAAACTTAGAGCTGCTGGTGTCACAGGAACATTACTTGACTGGTTCAGAAACTACCTTTCAGATAGAAGACAGCGTGTAGTACTACCAGGTGGATCTTCTGAATGGACATATATTTGAGCTGGTGTGCCTCAAGGCTCAATTTTAGGCCCTTTGCTGTTTCTAGTATACATTAATGATATAGTCACCGACATCGGTTCCAATATCCGTCTATTTGCAGACGATACTAGTCTTTTTATCATCGTTAGTGACCCAGCATCAGCCGCAACTTGTCTTAATTCGGATCTCGAGAAAATCTCAAGATGGGCTACTACTTGGTTAGTTACCTTTAACCCGTCAAAAAGTGTAGCTTTCCTTATTTCACGCAGACTTATTAGACCCGACCACCCGCCCCTATTCATGCAAAATGTGCAGATTGAAGAAGTGGACTCACATAAACACCTAGGTCTTCACCTTTCTCAAGATTGTACCTGGCATAAACAAATCGATTATATCAAGGAAAAGGCTTGGTTCAGAATAAATGTAATGAGAAACTGAAATTTAAACTTGATCGCAAATCTCTGGAAACTATTTATATTGCTTTTATACGACCTATTTTGGAGTACGCTGACGTTATTTGGGACAATTGTTCACAATATGAAAAAGACGAATTGGAGAAAATCCAAACAGAAGCAGCAAGAATTGCAACAGGCGCGACTAAACTAATATCCTTAAGTAACTTATACAAAGAAATATGTTGGGAAACACTGCAGCAAAGGCGACATAATCATAAACTCATATTATTTTACAAAATGGTCAATAACAGCGCCTACTTATCTTTCATCTCTTCTTCCCCAGCAGGTTAGCACTGTTTCGCGATACAACTTAAGAAACTCAAATGATCTCCAAACTATCCGAACGAATACAAGCCTTTATTATAACTCTTTTTTACCGTCAACACTTAGAGAATGGAACAAACTGCCTACAGAAATTTAGACAACTACCAACTCTCAACTCTTTTAAATATTCTCTGAGCCAAGACAAGCAAAAAGTACCCAAACATTATTATTATGGAACGCGTAAAGCCCAGATATTGCATATGCGTTTACGCACTGGATGTAGCTCATTAAATTTAGATCTATTTTTGAAAAACATCACTGATTCTCCACTTTGTCGTTGTGGCAGCATAGAAAATTCTCAGCATTACTTTTTTCACTGCAGATTTTACGAGGTTCCACGAACGATTCTTTTGAACGCTACCGAAATCCATCAACCCCCTTCACTCAATCTACTTTTGTATGGTGACTCAGCATTATCCCAAGAAACAAATAATTTTATATTTGAGCAAGTACATAAGTATATCTTAGAAACGAAGCGCTTTTGATAAATTATTTCATGCGACCTTAGGCTTCCACTCATTATACCTTCCATGAACTTGGGGTCCTGTATTCCTGTACCTACCTGCCCCCCCCCCCACCCCCCCCCCCCCCCCGCACCCCGACCTCTAATCTCATTGCATATCTTTGATATTTATGTTTTCACTGTGCTTTGCTTTATCTCTGTATTTATCCAGTTTAGTCCAATATTTGTAAACCGCTGCAATGTATACAGATGAATGTTTAAGGAGAAGAACTCTATAAGCTTCAGCTTTCGTTCTAATCCTTTCAGTGCTTACATGTTATGTTTTTGTGTACTGTTTGTATATGTGAACTGTTCTAAATAAAATATGTTTAAACTAAATATACTGAAAATTTTACCACCAAAAAATGAAAATTTTCAGAAAAAAAAAATCTGATATTTATCATAGTTCTGCTCAAAACATAAATTGCGGGTACTCGTTAGAACCGCCTCGACGATGCGGTTCTAACGAGTACCCAATCTATGTTTTGAGCAGAAATATGAAAGCTAATGTATACCCCTGTAAACCCCAGTTTTACTATATAAAAGTGGGGTTGAAGGGGGTCAAAATTATATAGGTGTTTTTGTGATGTTTCTTTTACTTTATTAGAGAATATGTAAGCAACAAAGACCAAAATCAACGTATGCGTACATACTACCTGATAAGCACTTCTGTTACTCGTTAAAAGAATCAGTGCGAAAGCTATTATTGGCCTTTGTTACTCGCATGTCACACTCTTGTTTGATTAGACATCAAACTGGAAAGGTGCGGCGCCTAACGTAAACATAATAAAGAAGCAGTCCACGAAAAGCCGCAATCGCAGACACCAAGAGAAAAAAGCATGTAAACCACGACAGATAGCACACATGCCACAAACTAAACGAGGTGAGCGCAGTGCCAGAAACCATACACAACAATAAAATAACAAATACAATAAATTAACACAGCAATTAGCCACAATGCCACACAAAGAACAAACAACACTAGGACCACCGCCTTAGAACGTCCAGTAGTAAAGCCTACATGGTTTGGGCTGGAAGGGGAGTGGTGGGGGAAGGGGGGGGGGGGGGGGGATGCGGTACGACGGTGTTAAATCGATTTTGCAGAAAGATATAGAAAGCAAAGTCGATAGCTATTAATAGCTATTAAACGTGAGGTGACCGAAATGCTAGCATCAGAAGAAGTAACATTTTACATGAAAACAAAGCAGAAATCAAAGTAGTAGATATAAGGTGGGTTATCATAATGCTAGACTACAAACAGGACTTAACATGCAGTTAGAGGCCACAAAGCCTAACAAAGAACGATCAACAAAAGTACTATCACCTTAGAACGGTCAGTAAAGAAACTCTGCCGAATTATAAATTATTCACCTGTTGACCTTTAAGGTGCTGACTAAATAACAGAGGGCGTAAATGAAGCAATTTGAATAAACTATCAAGCCTAATCTTCTGTTAAAATAAGAAATGTATTACCGATTAAAAACCTGTTGTGCTTGCTGCGAACGAGTTGATGTGTCGTTAAAAAAGAACTCAAACAAACAGTTCAACCTCTGAATTAGATTTTACAGACTGCGAACACTTTAGGGACGTGTAATAGAGTAGAATGCGTCGATAGAAGTGGGACACATCACGAAAACACGCCTATATAATTTTGACCCCCCTTAAACCCCACTTTTATGTAGTAAAACTGGGGTTTACAAGGGTATACATTATTTTTTTATTATTATTTCTGCTCAAAAACATAGATTGTGGGTATTCGTTAGAACCGCCTCGCCGAGGAGGTTCTAACGAGTATCCACAATCTATGTTTTGAGCAGAAATATGTAAAATATCAGTTTTTTATCTGAAAATTTTCCTTTTTTCAATATATTTGAATAGGCATGTTTTCGAAATGAGACTTACACCGTCAGAATGTAAGAAACTCTGTAACTACTGAAGATCAGGATCAGTCTTCTCAAGGTGTTGCTCTTTCTCTGTGTGGCTTTGTGGTTAATTCTACGAGGCGATTTATATTAAGCATTGCCTTGCGTTTTGTACTTGTGTTTTTCTGTCCTTTTAGCATTCACTTCGCTTGGAGAAGAGAGAGCTGGTCTGTGTACTTTTCTTGCCTTTGTTTCTTTTGTGCGTATTAGTTTGTTTCTGTTTTCTCTTCCTCTTTGTGTCAGGGATTGGCTGCGATTTGTAATTGCGACTGGACTGGTTTTTACCTTTTCACACCTGAGATATCCTATCAGGGCCCAGTTTCACAATATTTCTTCAAAGATGATCTACCTTAGATTTATCGACTACGACTTGCAGAGCACAATGCGTTACGTTAGAGTACTATTAAAGATGCCCTCCAAATAGAAACCGTCATTATGACATGTGCAGTCACCGCAGACCAAGTTTAGCCTGACCATCCGTGCAATCTGATCAAGGTCCACGTTGTTCGCTAAGAGACTATTTAAAGTTATACATCTCGTCAGCGAACAACCTATGCCCAGATCAGACTGCGCGAACGCGCAGGCTGATCTGGATCTACGCCGGTCGTATGTACCATAAGGTTGATTTCTAACTAGCTCAATTTTACTAAATGTGTTATCCTCGAAAAACAAAGGAAATTATAATGATACAAGGAACAGCTTCTCGTGAGACATTCAGTATGGATATTGTCTGGAGTTACGACAGTTTTATTGCGTAACAAGTAGTACCAGATGCTTAAAAGGGCATTAGACTAGATTGAACTATTTCATGGCGTTTAACACCCTGAGCCCTGCATGCCAAAACATATACCTACGCAAACAGTGTAAACCCAGATGAGACGGCTCGTAACAAGCATTCTCTTAGGATTTTAACTGTTTTTAATTTTATTTTATTCTATTTTTTTTTTCAAATATTGACGAGTATTACTATATAGAACAGTGAACGTGTCAAGTATGAAGAATATAGTTCAGAAACTAACATTTATGTATCGAACAGGCAACTGCTTGAGTCTGAGATATTTTTCTTACTGTTTCCCCAGAAAATAAGTTTTGACATTCCGTAAAATCGTCTCCTAATACGTCGCAGAAAATATAGTCCCTGTTTTCTTGCATACCGTATTTAGCATTACGAAAATACGCCTATTTCAATATATTTTGAAAATTTCATCAAAAATGAAAGTTTTCAGATAAAAACTCTGATATTTTTCAAACTTCTTCTCAAATCATAGATTGTGGTACTCGTTAGAACCGCCTCGCCGAGGCGGTTATAACGAGTACCCACAATCTTTGTTTTTGGGCAGAAATAAGAACAAGAATATCGGTGAAACCGATGGATGCTCCCCGAACATGCAATAGTCGGAACAGGAAACATTATCCTAGATAAAGAGCGGTATACTGTGTATACTCACTGTACTTCAAAATGGAGTATCACAAAACCTGTTGGTGGACAGATAAGCTTGCCTGAAGGCACTGTCATACAAACATCAGCAACATAAAAGTTGGAATAAATGAAAGGAATAAATCTAGGCACTAGAGCAAAAACAAAGTTTTTCTAAAAATAGCCACAGTGACCTTGACCTTGAGCCCAGGACCCTGAATGTCAAACATGCTCAAGATATTATCATACCCAACATTTGTATGAAGTTATATCAAAATCCATCAATAAATGTAGGCACTAGAGTGTTGACAAATTCTTTTCTAAAAATAGCCAGTGACCTTACACTGCAGCTTTAAACAAAGTAGCATGACTCTGTGACAAATCATCTAACCAGAAAGATTGAACAATATGCGCATCCCCTATTGCTGCTTAAGATTCCATTAAAATTTCGTTGAATTTCTGCCAGTATTTGCTAAGAATTTGCGTGGACACGAACAGTACCCTATATATTCATGCAGAACTCATCAAAGGGCAATAACTCTTGGAAAAATCATCGAACCAGAACACGCAGGTGAATGTCGAACATGCTCAAGATATTTAAAAGCTGCAGTGACCTTGACATTGAGCCCAGGACACTGGAAATTGAAATTGCTTGAGATGTTATCATACTCAACATTTTTGTGAAATTATATTAAAATCCATCAATAAATCTAGGCACTAGAGCAAAAACAAAGTTTTTCTAAAAATAGCCACAGTGACCTTGACCTTGAGCCCAGGACCCTGAATGTCAAACATGCTCAAGATATTATCATACCCAACATTTGTTTGAAGTTATATCAAAATCCATCAATAAATGTAGGCACTAGAGTGTTGACAAATTCTTTTCTAAAAATAGCCAGTGACCTTACACTGCAGCTTTAAACAAAGTAGCATGACTCTGTGACAAATCATCTAACCAGAAAGATTGAACAATATGCGCATCCCCTATTGCTGCTTAAGATTCCATTAAAATTTCGTTGAATTTCTGCCAGTATTTGCTAAGAATTTGCGTGGACACGAACAGTACCCTATATATTCATGCAGAACTCATCAAAGGGCAATAACTCTTGGAAAAATCATCGAACCAGAACACGCAGGTGATATGCACATCCACCTTCCATACTTAATATTCCCATGAAGTTTCAATGAAATCCGACTAGTAGTTTCCGAGAATTCGCGTGGACACGAACAGTACCCTATATATTCATGCAGAACTCATCAAAGGGCAATAACTCTTGGAAAAATCATCGAACCAGAACACGCAGGTGATATGCGCATCCACCTTTGATACTTAATATTCCCATGAAGTTTCATTGAAATCCGACAAGCAGTTTCCGAGAATTTGCGTGGACAAGAGCGGGACGGACGCACGGACGCACGGACACACGGACGTACGGACGCACGGACGCACGGACACACGGACGCACGGACGAAGCGGCGACTATATGCTCCCCCGAAATTCTTCGGGGAGCATAAAAATAATGAATACCCCTGTAAACCCCAGTTTTACTATATAAAAGTGGGGTATACGGGGGTCTAAATTATATAGATATCTTTTCGTGAAGCCTAAGTGTTCGGGCAGACAACCCTTAGCAAACGGTAGAGACCGAGATCAGACGCCACAGGAAAACGTTGTCTGATTAAAGAGAGTCTATATTGTACCTCACTAAAAACATATCTTTGTAATTTTGACCCCTCAACCCCCACTTTTATAT
Source organism: Anodontia alba (assembly GCA_964016985.1). Lineage (NCBI taxonomy): Eukaryota > Metazoa > Mollusca > Bivalvia > Lucinida > Lucinidae > Anodontia > Anodontia alba. The sequence continues at coordinate 117,470,850 of OZ024825.1, read as the reverse complement.
AAAATAAAAGGTTTGCAGGGGTATACATTATTTTTTTTTATATCTGCTATGAAACATAGATTGTGGGTACCCGTTAGAACCGCCTTGATGAGGCGGTTCTAACGAGTACCCACAATCTCTGTTTCTGGCAAAATTAAAAAAAAATATATCATTTTTTCATCTGAAACATTTCGTTTTTGCAGCCGTAAAAAAAGTACCATTATATTGAATGGGCGTGTTTTCGTAATGATACCTCTTTATACCAGTCATTCTGATGGTATTACAGATCAACAGGTAATCAGCACGAAAACACGCCTATATAATTTTGACCCCCATAAACCCCACTTTTATATAGTAAAACTGGGGTTTACAGGGGTATACATTATTTTTCTTATTTCTGCTCAAAAACATAGATTGTGGGTACTCGTTAGAACCGCCTCGCCGAGGCGGTTCTAACGAGTAATACAATCTATGTTTTGAGCAGAAATTAGAAAAATGTCTGAGTTTTTCAGCTGAAAATTTTCATTTTTTTTTGGTGGTAAAATTCTCAATATGTTTGAATAGGCGTGTTTTCGTTATGTAATATTGACTTGTTCAAATATTGGTTCAAATGGAATAAGGAGATTACGTAACTCAATACCGAGAGTGATTACAATATTAAAATTACAAATATGTATCATTATTATTATCATTATTATTATTATTTAGCTTTCAAATTTATAGAACAAACGCTTCTTCAAAGAAATAGATTGGTCGAAAACATATAACTTCATCGAAGAAATAGATAAGGGCATATGTAAAATGTTAACAATGTACATAGTTCTGGAAGGGACATAGTTTCTCTCTGTTTTAGGTCACTTCTTCAAGAAAAGATAACGTTCTTGAGGCAACAATAAACTATTTTAATCCTTAAATCCCAGCAGTTCGGACGTTGATTCTCGCATCCTTAAATTTGGTCATGTCTACTGATGCAAAAAGGGTGTTTCAGTCCAAAATCAAAAAATAGAATTGCAAACAGTGTAGATCCTGATGAGACGGCTCATTTGCATCTACACTGTTTGCACAGTTATCTATTCTGGTCTGCCGGGCTGAAACGCTTAAGGGAACAAGAGACTATCCTGAATCCAGAGGAGACAATCTTGAGGTCACACGACGTTATCTTGAGTTAAAAGCATATCTTGAGCAAACATGTCTAAAAATAAGATCTTGACGTGACAAGATATTTTTTTTATTATATCTTGTGGTACCAAATATTATTTTCAGAAAAAAAAAAAAAAAAAAAAAAAAAAAACAATGAAGAAGAGACTATCCTGAATCCAGAGGAGATGATCTTGAGGTCGCACGACGTTATCTCGAGTTAAAAGCATATCTTGAGCAAACAAGATACTATCTTAAGGTCTAAAAATAAGATCTTGATGTGACAAGATTTTTTTATATCTTGGGGTATCAAAATATTAATTTCAGAAAAAAAACAAAAAAAACAATTACCTTAAGGTTTAACCTCCCCGTAATTATGTCATTCCTTTAAGTATATATAAAGCGGCTTTGATAGCTTATCCTGAGGGAATGAATTTAAAAATAACTATGTCCCTTCCAGGGTTCTGTTCCTAGGTGGGAAACCGACATTTTCCCGTACTTAAATAGCGACGATTCAGGTTAACCTTAAATATTCGAAAACAAGATACATGTTTCAGAGAAAATAGGGCTGACATTTCATTTGAATCGTTTGCCTAGAAAGCGACTCGTGAAATTCCAAGCTTTATTTTCTCTTGAAATTAACACAAAATACTGAAATATGTATATAAGTGAAGATATCCAGGAATTGCCATAATCACGAAGCACAGCCTTCCCGCGGCACCAAACGAAGGAGAGATGAAGAACTAACAAAGACAAAACAACTATAAGACGCTAGATATATGTGGTTTAACAATTTACATGTATAATTAGATCCGACCACGCCTGTGTTTCTATTCACGTAAAGAGAACAGATTTTACCAGACTACACTGCCTATAATTTCGACAATTTCAATTTGATTTAAAAAAACAAAAAAATAAATAAAAAAATATCTTTTCTGACATATCACAAAGGCTGAAGAACACATTTTGAGTAGGGCCTTGGCTATTTGTGAATGGAATCATTAGAGTCAATGAAGTAGTTCACTAGGTTAAGATTACTCAGTTGCAGGCTGATCTATGCCTTTGCTGTTCACTTAGTGCAGCGTGTTGGAAACCGGGTAACTAGCTGAATGCAACTATCCATGAAACAGATCTTTGAACAAAACATATGAGTCGTGCCACGGAAAAGGAGGTCTTCGTTGGAGCGGGGGCAATCCGATTGCGCATTTGTGCATTTAATCAACACCGCCACTCCCCCGTCCGTATTGTGAATAAGATATCCAGGTATCACAATCCACTTCGTGTCACAGTCACAGAAAATACCCTACCAATGAAATCAAGAGGACCAGTAAACTCACTACTGCAGACAGCACACACATAAAAAGCAATGTAAGCAAAGCCATCAGCTCCCTCTTCCTTATTGCGGTTATCAAAGTACCAGACAGGTCTCTCCAACATCACGAAAACATACCTGTATAATTTGACCCCCTTAAACCCCACTTTTATATAGTAAAACTGGGGTTTACAGGGGTATACATTATTTTTTCTTATGTCTGCGCCAAAACATAGATTGTGGGTACTCGTTAGAAAAATGTCAGAATTTTTATATGAAAATTTTCAGTTTTTGTGGTTAAATTTTCAATATATATTTGAATAGGCGTGTTTTCGTAATGAAAAGCACATTAAGTAAAACATTAAATAGGACAAAACACGTAAAATGCTCCGGAGCGAGCAGTTACAAGATCGTTGGATCATCAGAATCTGTAGAAGATGTATAGAAAAATGCCCTTATTAGATTACAGTATAACCTCAATGGCTAGAACACGGATGGCTCGTTTACCCTGGATGATTCGAACTCTTTTTTCAGTCCCTACAAAAGCCTTCCTTAGCTCAAGAAAACAAATATTTAGGGGTTTTTTTCTTATTTTATCATGGAATTGTATGTTGTGTGTACTCATTAGAATCGCCTCATCGAGGCGATTCTAATGAGTACACTCAACATACAATCATTGTGTAGAAAATCGAAAAGATTTCCCTAAATTATCGCTGTTTGCTTCCAGAACTGGTGCCATGATTAACCCTCAGTGGCTCGAACTACCCATGTCTCGAACGAATTTCAATGGTTCCAAAGATGTTCGAGCCATTGAAGTTCGACTGTATGCTATTCACACTCGCAGCTGTGTCAAGACTGAGTTCAGCAGTAGACACGCGTATGAGTTACGACTTTCCATGTGTGACCAAAGCAATAAAGACCAGTATATGCATTCTTACAATGTGATCAGAGATTTAGCTATTATCTATTTTGAGTTAATACTGTTACAATCTGAAAGTTTCATACAATATATATGTGTGTGGCAAAATGCAATCATTTTTGTTTTTGATATTATCAATTGCCTACAATGCCAATGACTGAAGATGGGTCGTTTTAGTCAAAAGATAGGTTTCATATATACGCGTGTCTACTACTGATGACAGATAACGACGTTATAACACACACCTTACGTGTTAATTGCTGAACATATCTTATTCTCTTTTATGAATAAGCACATCTGCTCTATGAACCCTGGAGAATAGATACATCGATAAAGACCACCTATCGATAACCGCAGCCAACTTTGGTTACAAGAAACTGTTAAAAAGCAATGAAACGATGGAGTCTAAATGTCTGGGGATGATCACTCGAAGGTGTCAATATGAAATTGTCCCCAACGTCAGAAAACGCACCGTCTTACATGTGCACCCAACGTAGAATCAAATTAGACTGCGCATCCGCGCAGTCTGATTAGATTCTTCGTTGTCTGCATGAAGAAATTTTGCATCCTTTGCTCTTCAAAACGCACCCAGACTGCGCGAATGCCCAGGCTAATCTCAATCTTGGCTGAGCGCACGTTTCCATTGGTACGTTTCCTGCCGTTTCGGCTCAAATAACTATACAGGCTAGATATGACACTACAAGGAAAAAGATATTCAGGATATACCGTAAATACCTTAAATCGTTGTCATAATTTTCCCGTAATTTTCACAAGTCAATTTTAATACATCTGGAAATGCTGATATAATGTTCTTTGGCGTCTGATCTTGGCCTAGAATGTCTGTCCAAATACCGAGGGTACATACAATATATGCATATATTGAAAACTTTAAAATTTTATTTGTTTCATAAGATTGGCGCCTGGCTATTGATCTTTGTGGTCCGTCCATCGTGGTCCTGTTTGCGATTGTCTTGTGATCTAGCTTCAGATCGCCATTGAGTTGCATTACGAAAACAAGCCTATTCAAATATACTAAAAATTTTACCACCAAAAACTGAAAGTATTCAGATAAAAATTCTGATATTTTTCATAATTCTGCTCAAAACATAGATTGTGGGTACTCGTGAGAACCGCCTCGCCGAGGCGGTTCTCACGAGTACCCACAATCTATGTTTTTGAGCAGAAATAAGAAAAATAATGTATACCTCTGTAAACCCCAGTTTTCCTATATAAAAGTGGGGTTTAAGGGGGGTCAAAATTATGTAAGTATGTTTTCGTGATGTTTGCTTGATTCATCATAGTATATGTATTTATTTATAAGACCTTCCCATGTTCGCATGTGCTTCGTAGTCAATTTGGTATTACAATTTTTATGGGATTAAGTAGACAAAGAATACAACGGTTTATTACTACTTCCCTTTCGACATCACTCGGAAAGACGTTTATTGCTTGGCGTTTACTTTTGAATGAAAATATTTTGCCTGTGTTTTTTTTCTTCTCAAATATGTAACCTAAAATTAAATAATGTACAGCCAACAAATGGTCTGGACTATGCAATTTCTATAGTAAAATGATTTTATTTTAATTTTTGTCTATTTTCTTTATTTTTTTTATTTAATGTATTTATTTTTTTTTATTTATTTATTTTTTTATTATTATTTTTTTACAATTATTTTGCTGAATAAATTATTGATCTTTCACAACAATATTGTGAAATTTTCAGAAAAATTAATTAAACGGAACTTGTTGAAAATGTGCCTCGAGGTTACCTACCCTACAAGTTTCTGCATAATTTGCATTCATTTTTACAAAGGAAAAAGTGATTTTTTTTTACCAATGACTAGGATAAAACTTTTTGTGTATTCGTAGTTACATGTACAACAAATGATTTTTTGCATTAAATCATGACAAAATTTTGCAAATTACCTTGTTCTGTGTAAAGCGTCAAGCAAAAAAATAAATCTGAAAGATGTCGAAAGCACAGAAGAGTAATTATAAGGTCCTTTCAAGACGATATTTATTTAAAAAATGTGACCGTATTTTTTTTTTAATTTCTTACTTACGGTACATGCTAACTGGATGGCACTGAATTACAGACTGTCAGAGTAAATAATAGCAAAACCAAATGACTTGCCAGTCAGTTATGCATATGCTGTTAGTCTAGGGCCTGATCAGGCATTTAGCTGTCCTTTAGAGATGTTTTGGCTACTAAGATATCTCGACGAATAGCAGAGTATCTAATGATATTAAATATTCTCGCTTTTTGGGGCTGTAAATTTCATACAGAAAACAGAGCTCGGCTCAAAACAGCTAGAGCCTTGGAGAATGCCGCATAAAGCATTATTTATCATCAACAGACTCAGTCAAATAGAGCCTGCTCTTTTCTGTTTTTAAACTTATTCTGTATTTCCAAACGATCCAGTCCATCATGGTCCTGTTTGTTATTTTCTTGTGATCTAGTTTCAGATCGCCATTGAATTGCATTACGAAAACGCCTATTCAAATATACTGAAAATTTTACCACCAAAAAGCTGAAAGTTTTCAGATAAAAATTCTAATATTTTTCATATTTCTGCTCAAAACATAGATTGTTGTACTAGTTAGAACCGCCTCGCCGAGGCGGTTCTAACGAGTACCCACATTCTATGTTTTTGAACAGAAATAAGAAAAATAATGTATAACCCTTCTTCGAAATCTCTCTAATCGGACCTTACAGGTCCTGTGCTGATCTCATGTATATCGAAATATTCGTTGATAATGATGCTGCGTGAATGGGAACCTGTTGGAACGACTGGGTATACCAACAGTTATGGACACCAGTTTCTGCATGTATTTGACATGGACGTTAGGTCATAAAATAATTGCACAATATCAAGGAATAAAGTCATGTTGGCATATACGAAAATCAAAGACCCAGATCTACATTAGCATTTACGCATTGTTATCGCGCCCTTTCCTATTCGGCATATAATTTCGGAACATAGCATTACAGCAAAGTTCCTCAACTAACTTCGTTCGTATGGCTTACATGGATTTTCTATGAAGAAACAGCTTAGTAACAAAAGCAGTCCAGGATTCCATCTTATTATACTATAAGTTAATAATAATACATTGGAAGAAATATATTTACAATATTTATGCATTTCATCCAAAATGCCAGAAACTGTGACAAGACGTATCAATGCAATAATGTCCATAGAACTCCCCATCCCGTTTTACTCTATACATTGGGCATATGAGGGCATCACTATTATGAGATATACCATACATCGAAACAGCCATAGATCTGTAATGTGATAAAATGTACATTCAGACATGTGCGCCCAGCGAAGATTCAGATCAGCTTGCGCATTCTCGCAGGCTGATCAAAATCTTCACTTGGCGAATTTTGGTCAGCTAAGAATGCAAACTTTCTTCATGCAGACAACGAAGACTCTGATTAAATGCGCAGATGCACAGAATGATTTGAGTATTTGTTAGGCGCACATGTCAAAATGTATGTTTTCTCAAGTTGCGCTAAAAATAACCATTTTTTCTGGTACTGCTCTGCTGCTCTGAAAATTACAATTTATTTCGCGGACTTCGAGACAAACAGATGTATTCTAAAACGCCGTTCTCAAATTAAAACAGTAATTACCAAAATTTGAGTAAGTGTCAGAGTTTCATATTCGCAGTTTTTGTCAGCCCTGAGTAGACATGAAAACTTGAGTAACAGTCAAGTAACTCAAAACCTCCCTCGAGCCTCAGTCACTTAAACTATCTTTTTGTTTTATTCTGTTATGGATATCTGGTACCTACTAGGACGACTTGACAACTTGCCAAGAGAATGATGTCTCTAATACTTTAGATGAATATGAAAAAAAAAAAAGTTTCAGATGTATTTTACAATATCCAGCGATATTGTAAAGCGGACAGCAAATGCATCAATCTGACCGCGGATGCGCAGATTGATCTTAGTATTCGCTGTTCACATATCACCAAGTAAGTTTATATAATATGTACCCCCGTGTTCCCTCATAATCATCACGAAAACATGCCTATATAATTTTGACCCCCTTAAACCCCACTTTTATATAGTAAAACTGGGGTTTACAGGGGTATACATTATTTTTGTTATTTTTGCTCAAAAACATAGATTATGGGTACTCGTTAGAACCGCCTCGCCGAGGCGGTTCTAATGAGTACCCACAATCTATGTTTTGAGCAGAAATATGACAAATATCAGAATTTTTTATCTGAAAAATTGTTATTTTTTGGTGGTAAAATTTCAGTGTATTTGAATAGGCGTGTTTTCGTTATGAGACAGTGAAAACAAGGATCTGCAGTGGCCTATCATTATTAGGTGGATATTAAGAATTTCGCAATTTTGAAACTAGCTTTACAAAGTCTTATTTACTTCTAGTAACGTTTTGTACAGTATAAATATATCTTAATCTGCATATCAACAAATTGTTCCTCATTTCACATATCGTATGGTGTAAGTTACATGGCTTACAAAGCTGAAGATAAGAAAGGAATCAAACAATTGATCAGAATTTTCATTTTATCATTACGCTAACACATCTATGTTAAATGTATACTTCTTCTAGATAAGCTAGTTTTTAAATAAAAATTCACCTCTGCTTGCGTGGTAAAATAACCTTCCCCTGAAGAGCTAAATATACAAGGCATGCATAGTTGAACTGCTAACTGCAATAATGCTGATTTGGATCGATTTTTTTACACACGATGCAAGGAAATTTTTACCCGGGCCCGAGGTTATAATACTTTTTTCATGTTCAACTCAGCTGAGCATGAAAATTGTCCGGCTAATAAATATCAAATTGCTAACAATTGCTAATTCTTTCTTGAGAAAAATTGCTGAGCATGAAAATGTCTCTGATAATTAATATGAAAATGCCAACTATTGTTGGCATTTTCATATTTATTAGCAAAGAAAATTTCATGCTCAGCTGAGTTGAGCATGAAAAAAGTTTTATAACCTCGAGGCCCGATGCGGATCGCTTATATGCTGCACTTCATGAAGTAAAGCAAATATAAACTGATAAATTCTGATCAAATAGAATTTATAAAGGCAGCCTTTGGAAACAACGTATAAAAGAAAGAAATTCAGATTCGGTTTGATTGAGACTCTTCATATGACAGCAATGTAGTTTCCAGGGCTACATACTGCATACGCCCCCTAACACTGGCTTCAGTGGTACTCCATTTTCCAAGATAACACAATGGGATCATTGATCCCAGGAAAAATATAAAAAAAAAATGTACTGTGATGAAATAGGGGAGACTTTACGGCCGCAATACAGCAATTAACAACAGCTGTTGAAGTCAAATAAAATCAATAAGTGTTGTTCTGAGAAGACGAAAATGACCTGCAAATAGTCTTGCACTTATCTTCACTTATATGTTTGTATACTTACAACGAACTATAACTTTGTATAAAACACGCACTTGACCGCATACTAACAACACCTGTTACGGCATGTGCGAAAAGGACAGAACTAAAAATAGCTGGCAAATATGACTGCAAAAATAGTTCATGCTTGCAGGTTATTCTTGCGAACTCCAAGTTTCAGAAGTTTGTTTTGCTCAGATGCGCAGCCTGTTCAAATTTTGTTTGCTAGTGCCATATTTCAGATAAATATATATAACGGGTCTGGGTAATCAACTTATCGGATGTTCAGCCTACGTCAGGTTGATTTTCCGGGCCCGTTCTATATAATACAACATTTGTCAGATTGTCTACCTGGAACTGCATCATCATCATCATCATCATCATCATCATCATCATAGAAACCTGTCTAAGACAAAGAGCGAATCTTTATTGGATGCCATACATGCAGCTACCTCACAAGTATCTTACAGAGGTTTAGGTTACGAACTTCTGCTGTACTGTTTAATTGATCTGCAGTCACGCTTTTTATTCCAGTACTTTCTTATACGTATGTTGAAGCAAGCTCAAGAACAAATGTGTCTGGTCAAATTTAACTATATGCATCAAGCTAGCATCTTATCGTCATGAAAACATTTGCTCAACAGAGTTAAATAGTTGTCGTCCTGCATACAACGCTGTAATCCACTGACACGTGATGTCACTTTCTGTAATCCCACCCAGCCGCACTAGCATCCATTCTGAGCGATAGTTACGCTCTAGACTACAACATCAAAAGTCAATAAGCATGTAATTCAGAACGCTGTCTATATTTGTGTTCTAACCTATGTTTTAAGTTGCGCAAATATGATACATATAACGCCTCTATAATGCATTACGAAAACACACCTATTCAAATATATTGAGACTTTTACCACCAAAAATGAAAACTTTTAGATAAAGAAAATTCTGATATTTTTCGTATTTCTGCTTAAAACTAGATTGTGGGTATTCGTTAGAACCGCATCGAGGAGGCGGTTCTAACGAATACCCACAATCTATGTTTTGAGCAGAAAAAAGATAAAACAATAATGTATACCCCTGTGAACCCCAGTTTTACTACATAGAAGTGGAGTTTAAGGGGGTCAAAATTATATAGGCATGTTTTCGTGATGGTACGGATATAATATTACGACATTGTTATCCACATTCATTTGCTCAATACAAAGTAATTTAGTTAGTAATTGATCCATTTCTTTCGTCCTATTTTTTACGTTGTATTTGGTATAAAAGTAAAAAATAGAAATAACACAATGAATATTTTAAACGAAATCAGCTCTTAACATTTGATAGTAAATACTGCAGTTTGTTGCTGTTTAATGTTCTGCTGTGATTTCGGTTGAACCGTATCTCTATTTATGACGTTTTCATTGTCATACGGATTCTTTGCTTGACCGCATAGCACTCTGGACAAAAATTTAGCAGACGAAATATTGGCATATTTTTCTCAGAAAAAAAGGATTTAACATTTCAAGCGAATTGTCTCCAATGAAGACACTTTGTATGAAATTTCAAATCTTTTTTTTTTTTGGGAAAATAAGAAAAAAATCTATCAGTAATATGTCGGCTGGTAAATTAGCCTAGAGAACGGTAAAGGTTAATATGACCTTTAACAATAGGTTCAAGATGCAGTTTAATGTACTAGCTAACAAAAAAAAAAAACACAACAAAAAAAAAAAAACAAAACAAAAAAAAAAAACAAAAAAAAAAAACATGTACTTTTCGACGTTTAGTCTCTAATATTTGGGTGGCTGATTATGCACTACTGGTTTATTCAGTTGTATTGCACGTGAAGGGAAGAAAAATACAAAGGCTAAGTAATACTAGTAAGCGAGTCAAAGTTCGTTAATGGACGGAGAATTTAGTTCTGTAATGTCTTATTACTAATAGATGTTTGATAACATTTGCTTGTAGAAGTATACCCACTGACGTATTTAAATTTGCGTTTGTTCTTCAGCTTGAAAAGCGGGACTTTTGTTTGTAAAGAATATGCATACAAGCTCTCTTCTTTCAAGATCAATTATTCTGAACGTCATTTCCATGTAAGTTCTAAATCAACAAATGTGCACCCTACTCTAATCCAGTCTACAACTTCAGAAGAGAAAAACAACGGCTATAGTTTTGTTTTAAAAACTTTTGTGGTAATATTTGTTGTTGTTGTTGTTGTTTTTTGTTGTTGTTGTTTTTTTTTGTATTTATTTCGACATCGTTGTTTTAAAAGGATGTACAGATTCTCACATATTGTTTCTAAAAATCTCTACAGCCCTATAGTCTGATTCAGACCCGTAATCATTTTATAAAGAGTACAGAGAACTCAGGAATTGGTACAATCAGATTCACTTCAAGCCCCCAACACCAACCAGAAAGACAGAGAAATACAATAAAGTAGTCACAAAACGAACAGACGGCAAGTAGAGCTGGCAATTCATTCCCAAAAGGTTGGAACACTGTTACCCAACCTTAACTGAATATATAATCAACTTACACAATCATCAAAAGAAAATCATTAGAAAGTGAAATACTACATAATAAATAACAAAACGTATTACAATGAAAGTATCACCTAGGAACGGTCAGAAATGAATTAATGGGGGGTGGGCGGAGGGGTAATCTAGCATTACGGGATAAAAACATATATTTGTTCGGTCCATGTGGAGGTCTTCAAACACATCCATGAATCCATACGGGCAACCGGTAAATCACAGATTAAGCCTATAATGAAGCAAAGATGAGGACTCAATAGAAACAACGTGTTAAGATATTTGGAGATCTCTGGATTGTCAACCAACTCCGCTGGAATTCTTGAGCAAAAGAAAACCATCAGTTGAACTCCGCTGAGCCGAGAAACAGACATATAAAGTTCCGGCCCAGACCATCTAATAAATTGTTTTTAAGTCGGGGCCATCATAGAGTCTGGGAATATTTAAAAAATGATTTCAACATTCGTTTCTGTATTCCTGTGCTTATCGTCTGTTAGCAAGTGATTGAATAACGTCATTAGCATTATGCTTACGTGACGTTATATGTCATCCAAGAAGTCTACATTAAGAATGCCATTTCAGCCCGTTTGGCAATTTTCTGACTTTTGCCAAGAAAATATGAAAAAATAAAGGTATTTTAAAATAGTATGTACTCTTTTGTTTACAGGTGATGCATTTGTTATTGATAATTGCATATGCACTTGAAAGGCATGTCCACTAAAATGAATAAGACTGTAGCTTTTTTTTTCTGCGAAGAACACTATGAAACTATCTTTACCGTTTCCTTCATCATTTCCTGGAATTCTGTCTATAAGTAGACCAACGTGTTCGTCTTTCGTTATTTGAAGAGATGTTGAAACATGTTTCAAAACACCAATCCTTTGCTTTATGTAACTTTAAAAATTCACCTTTATACACAATGTCTTTCGGCAGATGCCCTGTTTATTATTTTTATTTGAAGTTCCATTTTCCTTTTGGTATATATAAGCGCGCGGACTTTGTCAAAGTCTAGTTCGGATATACATGAATGTTTTAATGTCAGCAGCAGTTTAATAACTCACCTTTCTACACAATGTCTTACGGCAGATGCTCTGTTTATTAGTTTTATTTGAAGTTCCATTTTCATTTAGGTATATATTAGCGCGTGGAAGTTGGATATACTTTGATGTTTTAATGTCAGCGGAAGTTTAATAACTCACCTTTGTACACAATGTTTTACGGCTGATGTTCAGTTTATTATTTTTATTTGAAGTTCCATTTTCATTTTGGTATATATTAGCGCATGGAATTTGTCCGAGTCTAGTTCGGATATACACGGATGTTTTAAAGTCAGCGGAACACCCTAATGACACTTTTAATGAAATATGCACATGTCAGATTTTGCATCTGTGGTGACCTATGGCTCTCAAAACAGGTATGCGCCAGATATGGGAAAAATAGACGATAAATGATTCATTTATCCATTTTTGAACCATTTTGATAAAACAAAAAAAAAAAAAAAAAAAAAAGATAAGAGAATAGTCCAGGGAGTGCCACAAACCGCAGCCATTTCCAGAAACAAAGAGGAAGAGAAAAACCAATAAAACCAAACAAGCACAAATCGAACAAACGTATGAAAAGCACTAAGATTAGCTCTCTCTCTTCCAAATCGAGGTAATCGCAATGCTAAAAGGACTGAAAAACACAAGAACAAAATAACACAAGGTTAAGATATAAAACAAATCGGCTCGTAGAATAAACCACAAAGCAACAAAAAGTAAGACTAACACCGGGAACCGCCTTAGAACGGTCAGCAGAGTAAACCACCGCGGGGTTTAAAGCACCTTTACACGATAAGTATAGAATTTTAAGATTAAAAATTTCATAAACAAATGTAACTTTATTGATTTAAAATTACTTAGATGTTTTGGGAGGACCACAATAAAGCACTTAACCCTACCTGTACTAACGATCCTAAAAGGAGACATCCTTTGGAAGCAAGAAACGTATCGAATAACCGAACATATCAACGGCATGTTTAGGTAATACTCGAAGGCATCCGATAAGTGTGCAGTACCAAGTAAGCTTGTCGATAGCGAGTGATATATCACTTCCAACCTTATTAGCTGCGCCCGTAAAAAAAGATGCTTTGAAAACAGTTCAGAAGCACAACAAAAGATTATCTCTAGTGTATATGCTTGACTATATAAATGAATAACAGCAAGTATTATCAAGACATCTTCAGAGTACTTATCAAGACATCTTTGGTACTTTGAAGTGTCAAGAGAATAATTAAACAATTTTTTACTACTTATTTTCTACTGTAAACTAGTCTAGAAGATGTCCAGGATAATCACAGATCACAGTCTACCAATGTCACCAAGCGGAAAAGCAAACATACTAGGCGCCGTCGCCGCATTGGTCAGAGCTTGCATGGCGTGGGTTCGACCCCAGGCAAAAGCACTTGCAAATTTTTCTGAGGATTATTTCTTTATGGATGGAAAAAGACGAGAGTCGCTACCATAATTTGAGAGAGTGAAAAATAATCCATGTAGCGCAAAAAAGAACAAAAAAAAAACAAAAAAAAAAAAAAAACATGACAGACAGCAAAAAAGCCACAGACCAAAGGCAGTGAAGCAAAGAAACCAACACCCTTTTCCCCCCAAGAAGACAATCACAATGATAGGCATGATCCACTTAACACAAGAAGAAAATAAGAACAGGACAAAACATAAAAAAAAAGCCCCGCAGTGAACAGCCATACGACCACACAACCAACACCAGATTGAAACCAGGGCAAGCTTTTTTGTCTTGTGCCGCTAAGGGGCGTATGTAGTTATGCAAACTACAATACTCTAGGAAGACTTTCAATCGAACCGAGACTCTGGTTTCAGCTCTATTCCAAAGGTCAGTCTTATAGATTGTACCTTATGATTCTGTTCTTACCTAGGTTACTTATTCATATTTTTGTAGTATCTTAAGTTACAAATAACCATGTATTTTTAAGCGTATTTCAACTGATGTCGTTCCTAAACTAGCCTTGCTGTCAGGCACTTTTAATTTAATTATTTATCTGGGCAAAACCGTGACTAATAATAATAAACAAGTTAAACAGTAAAATTTGCTTATTTGATGCCATAAGTCTTTAGCATCTCATTTTACAAATCATGAACTCATTAAATTCTACGAAGTATTACATGTTATTTAATGCTTAGCATGCTGGGTGAAACTTCAGCAGACTACATTTTGTAATAGTTTTTATTTTTTTCCCCGTGAAAATAGGCTTTGGCATATCATACAATTGTTCCTAGGAGCTAAGTTGCTATAACGGTTCAATCAAAATTCTGCAAAAAAAAAAAATAAAAAAATAAAAAAAAATATCATCAGTTTGTCATCTGCTGAATTTACCCATAGAGCGGTAAAGGGTAAAACAGACAGACGGGCGGACATCGAAATACTCTGCGACTCAACTTGGTGACGTTTATTTACATATTTTCTAAACGATTATAAGCTCACAGTTGCTAATTCTCTGTTTGATTAAGTTGATCATTTGACGTTACTGACCCAAAGTTTTTCATAGAATCACCCCGACCTGACCAATGACCTTGAGTTCAAGAGCAAGTACATTGAATATTAATGTTAAAAAATTATTGAATTTTAAGCTTATATTTCCTTTATACATGAATGAAGCTTGAACTGTTGTTAGATACTAGTTTATAGTTTGTCCAGTGAAAATCCATGTCTTCAGGGGCATTGCAGTCAAAGTCACAAAGTAAGACATTTTACTTTAAATTTTTGGTCGTTTATTTTGAAAGGTCTGTGTCTCCTGAATATTGAATTTCATTACCTCATTGTAGACGGAATGAACTCATCCGCACAATATATTGGACGAGTCCAATTTTAATTTTTGGTACGTCCGGCTATGCGATTTAGATATTCCTTGAGAAAAATGGTTCAACTATTTTCAAACAGTGGAGACTCTGATCAGACGCCGCGTTCTGCGGCGTCTGATCTGGGTCTCCTCTGTTTGCCAAATACCCCTTTAGGGCCTCCAGACTACAATGGCTTAAGTTCATAGGCTGACTGGTGTTAGATCTTATTCCAGTCTTATGTGCAGGACAAGTCCCACCATCTTCACTTATTTTGTTCTGAAGGTCACAGACTTGGACCGTTCCAAGGCGTTTCTTCTGTCATGGTTTATTTTTTGTTATAGTTCGTCTTTGAATGTGTGTGTCGTTTACATCTTTTTGTTTTGGATAGCCATTTGGCCCCTTTGTGGGAAAGTAACTTCCCGTTTGGCTTTCTGCTAGTGATGTTTCCATTAGGGTCCAGTTATTTCTTGTTTGCGTTTCTTTCCCTTTGATGTCTTGATGTCTCTGATGGGAGGTGTGGGAAAATTGTATCGATTCCTGATCATTGCCTTCCTTTCTATTTTGGAAGTTTTATGTAAATGTTTTGTTAAAGGTTGCTGAAGACGTATGATCCCTTAAAGTCTGTATGTGTTACGTTCATACATGGACTGAGCATCACAAAAACACGCCTATATAATTTTGACCCCCTTAAACCCCACTTTTATATAGTAAAACTGGGGGTTACTGGGGTAGACATTATTTTTCTTATTTCTGCTCAAAACATAGATAGTGGGTACTCGTAAGAACCGCCTCAGCGAGGCGATTATCTAACGAGTACCCACAATCTATGTTTCGAGCAGAAATAAGAAAAATAATGTATATCCCTGTAAACCCCAGTTTTACTACATAAAAGTCGGGTTTAAGGGGGTCAAAAATATATAGGCGTGTTTTCCTGATGGTAGGCTCTGATCAGACGCCACGTTCTGCGGCGTAGAACGCGGCGTCTGATCTGGGTCTTCATTGTTTGCTCAGGCCTGTCTGTCCAAATATGTAGAGTAAGTATGGTAATATGATTAACTCGAACCCCACTCAGAAATCTCCTGGATCCTCCCCTGATACTGTTGTTTCAGTTTTAAATTAGCTAGTGCCCTTTAATCATACACGTAGACAAAGAAAATAAATGAATTCAAATGACATACAACGAACAGTTTAATAATTTCTATGAACGATTGCACATCACGAAAACACGCCTATATAATTTTGACCCCCTTAAACCCCACTTTTAAATATTAAAACTGGGGTTTACAGGGGGTATACATTATCTTTCTTATTTCTGCTAAAAATCATAGATTGTGGGTACTCGTTAGAACCGCCTCGTCGAGGCGGTTCTAACGAGTACCCACAATCTTTTTTTTAGCAGAAATATGAAAAATATCAGAATTTTATGTGAAATTTTTCAATTTTTGGTGGTAAAATTTCCAGTATATTTGAATAGCCGTGTTTTCGTAATAAATTAATAAGTACAGTTTACTAGAAAACTTTTACTTACCGAATAAACATGCTGCACACACAATCGCATAACACGTGCTAAACATCACACGAACAAACGGTTTAGAAAACGGGTTTTCAAAAATCGTAGAAGCCGTGGTACTTCCAGTCAGGGATGTAGAGTTATTCATGGTTGCCATAAGTTCGAATGGTGTTCACTTAAAATGATATAATGTGCATTTGTCCAAAGAACAATATACAATACTTTTCAGCTTAAGTCTGACTGGATCTGTGTCGTTTATGACACCAATGGCATAATTTCTTGTCAGAAAACTGTTTCCTAAGTACAACTTCAAGTGCTGTTATATCATGGGCCGTAAGGTGAGAAAAATTACCTACTAAATCATGTGAACAACGAAGACTCAAATCAGCCTGCGCATCCACGCATTCTGATCAGAGTCTCCGTTGTTCACATGATTTGTTTCCTTTGTTATCCAAAAATGCGCCTAGAGAAGATTCAGATCAGTCTGTGCGAATGCACAGGTTGATCTGTATCTTCGCCGGGAGCACATGTTCTAAGGTGCGTTTTCCGACGTTAGGTTCAAATTATTATAAGTGCAATAATCTCTACGCTATAAGCATAAAGAGTTTAATGAACAAAAACAAAAACAAATGCTACAATACAAATATGCTACAATACAAATGTTGATCTTATATAAAAAAAAAAAATCTTCCTATATAAACGCATGGCGCTGCGTAAACAACGGCGTATGACAATACAAATGCAAATTGCAGTTTTTAACCATTCAGATCGGTAGACTTTGCGCGTCGAATTTAAAAATTGTAATTTTGGTTATCATAAATTTTAACAATGGTAGACACGTCCTTTTTTAACAGAATAATTTATGAATCCACCGTTTCATCCTTAACCTTTTGAGCGCCAATCACAACTGAAGCAGACACTTTTATGTTTACTTTTTTCTGTTTTTTTTTTTTTTTTTTTTTTTTTTTAATTTATTTTTTCATAGACAATAAGTTGATATTTCATGTGAATCGTCTGCCAACTCTTTAGCGCCAATCACAACTGCAGCAAACGACACTTTTATTTATTTATCTATTTATTTTACGTTTCATACAAAATAATTCTTGATATGTCATGTGTATCAGACGATTCGCATAAAATTTTAATAGTTATATTACATGAAAAATAAAAAGTCGACTGCTACAAATTTCGTTTGGTGCTTTAAGGGTTAACCGCGTTGTGTGTTATAACGCATGAAGTCAACTCGCAATTATTAATGTTATGGGATGGGACATTAAATCAAAATATATATATATATATGAGCAGCGCCATGTAAAACTGTGCCTTTGAGGCATATGCAGACAGAGATGGATCAGATCAGACTACGCATCCTCGCAATCTGATCTGGTCCATCACTGTCCGCTTACAGAAGTATTGGGTTTCGTAAACTATAGCGACGGAGAGCAATGTTTCTGAACAGACAATGCCTGCTTCGCTGACCTATCTTGATCTGCAATGTTCACTTATGCCCCTGACGGTACCTTTTTTTCAAAGCCAGGTTCGTACACTACGATTCAAATACTGATACTTTAGGGTCTTGCATGTCTAAATCCAATAACTCAAAGATGATAATCACAGGTCGTGTGAAAACATCTCTATCTATTACAGTTTTATTCTGCACGCAGCGTTCGTCTTATATTGTAATTGAATGAGTTCAAGTAAGAAACGTACCTTCTGACATGTTCGCACAACGAAGATTCAAATCAGTCTGCGCATTCGTACAGTGATCAGAGTCTTCGTTGCACGCATGAAGAAACTTTGCAGATTTGGCTATCCAAAATGCGCCCAGTGAAGATTCTGATCAGACTGCGCGAATGTGCAGTCTGATCTGAATTCTCACTAGGCGCACTTGTCCAATAGTACGTTTTTTAACGTTGTGGCTTAAATCATCGCAAACTCCAAACTGTTTGTGACATTTGAACACCGACAGCTAATTGCAGCCATTTAGCTGGCGAAAGCAAATAAAGACCAAATAGTTGAAAATTTCTAACATATCAAAGCTTCCAATCTAAAATATGCACGACTGAGCATATTAGCATTATTTGTCTTCAAATTAGTTTCGCTCATTTAGATGACATGCATATATCGTGGCTCTAAATAACAGAAGTACCCAGATACATATTCAAGCCGAATCGTAAGAAAACGTACCTGCAGAAATATGCGCCCAGTTAAGATTCTGATCAGACTGGCTAGTTTGGATAGCCAAGGACGCAAAGTTTCTTTGTGCGGAAACGAAGACTCTGATCAGACTGTATGGATGCAAAGGCAGCTTTGTCTTCGTTTGGCGCTTATTTCCGAATGTACGTTTTCTGACGTTGCGGCTCATTTCCTTACGTTAACATACCTGCGGAGAGTATGATCATAATCCCCGCCAAAGGAGGAATATAGTTCAGGCGCTGTCCGTCCTTCATTCCGTCCTTCCGTTCTACCGTCCTTCTGCAAAAATATATTAAATGAAGTTGCCCAGGACAAGGCCACAATCACGAATAACAGCCTTCTAGACAGAGATGAACAACAGACAATCAAATTGATTTTGTCATATGAAAATGTACCTTATAGCATATGCGAACAACGATGGTTCAGGCGAGCCTGCGCATCAGCGCAGTCACGCCAGAACCTTCGTTGTTCGCACATAAAAGCATCGTTTATTAGAAAATCCTCCGCAGAAGAGCCAGATCCCTGGCACCTCTGGCTGAGCATGCGCATTGAAAGTTCCATATTAAAGATTGTTCGAAGACACTTTTTTCGCTTGATGCGGCTCATATATCCTTAACCATGGTGCAGTGTTCTGCCATAATTCTTTCAGTGATACATGAATTGTTGCCTTTTGATTGTTTATAATTCAACACATTTTGTCAGTCAAGAGCTATAACTTAGTAACACATGAATGAAACTGATCATAAATATATACAAAACAGCCTAATTTTGCACGCGAACTTTTGATAGACAGCTATTAGTAATTTGATTGATTTAAGCCTTTTAGCCCTATAGACTAAAACAATGCATTCGCAAACAGTGTAGATCAAAATGAGACGGCTCATAATGACCCTTCTCATCAGGATATACACTGTTTGCCATTCTAGTTTGATTTTTGACTGAGACCCCTATTTGGAACAATGGTTCTGACAGATTCAAAGATGGAAGGGTCCACCAGAAACTCAGGAGTGAAAGGCTAAAAACACATTTGTCCTTTCAGAAGTTATACTCAAAATGATTGCGATTGCTCATGGACAGTTTTTCCGAATCGCCCAACTGTTGTATGAGTTATTGCTCTTTGACTGATTTAAAATCAAATAATTCGTCCAGTTTGAGTCATTACCATAACTGAGTTACAGATGAATAAAATTCCAAGAAACTGATTATAAATGTTTAGGTCACCATGTTGCTGTGGCACAAACAGAGCTTTGCGACAATACTCTCTGTAGTTAGATATTGCTCTTTGATTGTAAATAATTCAACAAATGTTTTGGTTCTGAGCCATAACTGAGTAACCGATGAACAAAAGTGTATAAAACTTAGAATGTCACCATAGACTAGTACTGCAGGTGAAGTGTTGACTGACTACCCTAGGTATAACATGAGTTATTGCACTTTGATTGACTTAAAATCGAGATTGTTTTATCAGATATTCATAACTTCAGTCAGAAAAAAGAATGATTAAAATCTACTTTACTTTCTTACAACTTTTGTCTGACATATCCGGTGGTTAAATGGAAGTATTTTTGGCTTCTCTAATATATTTTCGCCACCAAACACCCTATCAGCCTCTTCTGAAATTTTATACGTAAGGGTTATATGTAAAAGAAGAAAATTTTATATGGAAGGAGTATGTGTTAGAACGACAATTTTATAAGTAAAAAAGGTAAAAATCAGCATTTCAATTTCGGCGAGGTTATCAGATTGTTTACGAATTTGCTTGGGTAATTTTAAAATGTAATGTGTTATTTTCTTTGATAAGTAAAACAAAAGAGTCACTATCTGATAAGTCAGAGTGCTAAAGCGTTTAAGAAGTGTAAATGCGATGAAGCACATAGGAAGAAAGTTTTTGAGGCCTTTTGGGCTGCTTTGTTGGATAATAATATAAATGAGCCGCGCTAACAGGGAATCTGCGTACAGGTATATGCGGAAAGAGAAGGTTTAGATCAATCTTCGTCTTATAAAAAAGATGAAAAGTCCCTCCTGTGTAACTACAAACATATATTCCTCTTGTCCTGTAGGCAAAATCATGGAACGCTGCGTACACATACACCTTTACAACTATATCATATCACATAAAATGATAAGTCCATTTCAGTCGGGCTTTGTACAAGGTGATTCTACAACTTATCAATTCCTTCATATTTATCACACCTTTTGTGAGGCCGTAGACAGCGGTAGAGAGGTACGAGAAGGTCTCTGTGACATAACCAAGGCCTTCGGCAGAGTCTGGCACAAACGTTTGCTCCATAGGATGTTCCGATCAGGTTCTGAAATGGATACTAGCTACTTATCAGGGCGTAGATAACGTGTCGTTATTAACGGCAAATGTTTTGACTGGGCTTCAGTTGAAGCTGGTGTGGCCCAGGGTTCATTTCGGGCCCGCATCTATTCCTTTATATAAAGGACATTCTAAAAAATCACCTGTTCCATTTGTCCCATTGCCGGTCTGTACATTATTGTTGGGCCACAAGATTGCTAAACGGCGACCTACAAACTATTTCTGACTGGGCTGATGTATGGCTAGTAGAAATCCGTGCAAAGAAAATGATGCCAATGATCCTATCAAGGAAACTAAACCCCGTTCATCAGCTACCCTTGTTTTTAAATAACACTATGATCTAGAAAACATCCATCTACAAACACCTGGGCCTCACATTCTCAGATTCATGCAACTGGAAACACACGACGTGAAAAATATTTCTGAACAAGCATAATACCCCGCCATAGCAATTATTTGTTTATGTATTAAAGTTATCGTTACGAAAATGTCTGGAAAGAAAATGACGGAGGGAGAGATTAAACCTGATCTTGATAATATCAATGGACAGATAACAATCTTAAACTAGATCTTGATAATATCAATGCATATAGCAAGTTTGGTTAAAAGGCCTTGTTATTTACTCGAGTTATCGTCCGGAAACGAAACTATGGGCGTGTCTCGAGCAAATAACTCTGTACAAATTTGACGAAATTTGCTCATTAGCAACTCTAAAACAGATCTCCTTAATGTCAATACATATAGCAAGTTTGCTGAAAATCCCTTGTTATTTACTCAAGTTGTAATCTTTGAAATTCTTAATACATTTAGAATTACAGACCTGATACAAAATTGTCCCTTGATTCTTTCTTTCCAGTCAATACGCACATGGAACTTCCTTGCAAACGAAGTAAAAGAAATACCATATGTAGCAGCCTTCAACACTGTCTAAACAGAAACACACAAGTACCTCCTAAATACTTAAATACTAGTACATGCAAGAGTCTAATGCTCCATGCTAAACTGAGAATGGGATGCAGCTCACTGAAGCCCGACCTTAATCGTAAACATATCGTTCCAAGCTCTTCCTGTAGTTGTAGAGGATTTGAACGTGCTTAACACTTCATTTTTCACGTGCGCTAACTACTCAGTTGCCAGGGAAATATAATTACCATGGGACCTACATAGTTATACACTTAATGACCTGTTGCATGGGAAAACCATCTTTCATTGCATGAGAATGAAATACTCAACTTACAAGTGCAAGATATCATTGTCAAGTCGGTTAGATTCGTTTAAGTCTGCCTCACCTGTAATGAAATGTTAATTACTCTGATACAGGTCACCCTTCTTATCATATGTAGGGGGTTACTCTCTCTCTCTCTCTCTCTCTCTCTCTCTCTCTCTCTCTCTCTCTTTCATAGTCACTTTCTCTCTCTCTCTCTTTCGTGTTTGTTTACTCATAGTCACTTTTTATCTCTCTTTCTCATATTTGTTCACTCATAGTCACTTTATCTGTGTTTTATTGTCAGACCCTTATGCCAAATCTCATTTATATGTTGTAAATGTTTACAAGCTTAAAATAAAATATTGTTTAAACCAATACCCCTTGAAATATGTATTGCAAAGCTGAGGATGCAGCGGTATAGTAGTTTTGGACATTTTTTAATGATTGCTTTCAAATATAATTTATCCATTGCGTATAATTTACATGAACGTTTTGCATTGCAAAAAGCCAATTAGTAGACAAAGTAACAACATTTACCTCACTTTCTCCATGCTTATAATGACCAAAGAAATTGTTCTTGTTGTTCCAGTTCTTGAGTGACAGAGAGAGAGACAGAGACAGAGAGAGAGAGAGAGAGAGAGAGAGAGAGAGAGAGAGAGAGAGAGAGAGAGACTATAGGGCTACATATTTTGGCCAAGGACTGTTTCTCCCACTTCTTTAGTTTCCTGCTTTGATTTTAGGTCATGCAGTGGAACCTCCACGGTCACCACTCAACAACAACTACCTTCCTATATTGGCCACTTTTCTTATTTCCTTAAGTTTTGCTCATATCATATTTTTATCTCTCTTTTTGAACCACCCTAAAGCATTTCCAAAGGTTGTAGTTATATAAATGTTCCACTATAATCCTTAACTATTTTACAATATCTGATATATAATAAAATTCAAATTATATACTGGTTGTCTTTCATGGCGGGTTATCATGCATTGTCTGCGATGCTTCTATTATTGAGTTTTAGGGCAATGGATTAAAGGGATATTTACTTTTTGCCTATAAAGACACTGCGATAAATGCCTTCGCAAGAAAGCAGTTCCTTTATCTTTATAAAGCAATCGCAGGCTTGCCACTTAACTTATCCCATGGCTCTTATGTCGATACAAGTGTTAGTCTACAATTAAACTCGTGTATATTTAAATGAAGTCCTGATAGTTGCGTTATAAAATGTTTCATTATTATTTAAAGACGAACCAGTTTGTGCGATGACGTAATGGTATTGATTCTTCATTTAACATGCAAAATACTGGAGAAGATGACCAGGAAGGGCCACAGTCGTAAAACATAGGCTACAAATAACATAAAAGGGAGAGTAAATAAACACAGCGCAATTTTACAAACCGCCGAGAAGAAACGTCCTCCCTCCAGCACTGTCTTCCCATTCCTTTTTTATTCATTTATTTAATTTATTTTTGTTTATATTCTTTAGCAAACCCATATTTAAGTACTGGTATATGCTTATACATATATGACATTCGACCCGCTTTAATCTAAAAACTACTCCGAAAGCGTTATTTTTGTTTTTAGTTATATGTTGACAGTGACGTATTACAGCCACTTTTGAATAGTGTAGTAGTATGACAATACAAAAACTACTGATTTTTTTTTTTGGATACAACACAAACTTCTCATTTCGAAAACACGCCTATTCAAATATATAGAAAATTTCACCTCCAAAAACTAAAAATTTTCAGGTAAAAAAACTCTGGTATTTTTCATATATTTGCTTAAAACATAGATTGTGGGTACTCGTTAGAACCGCCTCGGCGAGGCGGTTCTAACGAGTACCCACAATCTATCTTTTTGAGCAGAAATAAGAAAAATAATGTATACCCCTGTAAACCCCAGTTTTACTATATAAAAGTGGGGTTTTTAGGGGGTCAAAATTACATAGGCGTGTTTTCTTAATGTGTAAATTAAGACACTTAATCAGACTTAATTGATATTTGTATAGAAACATAGTAACGTCAAATCATACTAATCGCAGGAGAACAATACAACTGAACAAGAACTGATCTCGCTAATATCGCATGATTTATCATTATATGAGGGCTATCCTACAAATAAATAATAAAAAAAAGTTATAAAAAAATAACTGTTCAGCTTGTCAACATCGACTTTTGAATTAAAATACCCATAATTCTTCATCAATTTACCTCATGAAATGGCTGTAAATTTTCCTGAAATGTTTCATGACTACTGTTATTTTTGATTGATTGTCACGTTCAGTTTATAGGCTCAGGTAAAAACTATTTTTGTCAATTAAAAACCTCCAGTGAGTTTCTAAGATAAGATCTATTTTAGGTGTCCAGTTGGACCACATATGACAATAAATTGTGTTTTTGCATAATTTATTTAGTAGTGGTCATGGTACCTAAGCCGTAATCCAAACTCATAAATCCGTAAACGAATGACGAATCAGAATGTTTAGACCAACAGACATGGACCCCTGAATAAAGGGTGTAATCAGGCATCCGCGGATAGTAACCGTTACTTGGTAAGCAAGCTTCGTCCACCATGCCCATAGGCCTGAACGAAAGAAATGTAGGTAGAAGCGTACATGATGTCCATGATTTTGGAAGTCTACTTATGGCTAGTCATTGGCACCAGAAACAATTCTTGAATTGTAGGGATTGACTAGATAAGATACTAAATCATAAAGGCAAATTATTTCCGATAGGTACAAATTGTGCACAGCTCCCAAACCTGCGGGCATGGGAGGTGGGTGTGTGGGGGGAGGGGGCATCTTATTTTTAAGGCGGATCCCGTAGACGTCGGCGTTGGCGTCGGTGTGACACTTTCTTGTCTTCACAATATCTTGTGAACCAGTGGTTGGATTCTTACCAAATTTTCATCGATCTACAATTAGGACATTACAAAGAACCGATTAGATTTTAGTGACCTTGACCTAATTTTCAAGTTCACGACAGTATAAATACTAAAAATTCACGGTTGGGGGAAGACATCTGTTTTCTTTGAAAACATCGTACTAGTTGTTGTTTAAATTCTGTATTGTTACGAGAGACTTTATGATATCTCCATCTGCAGGAATCTAAGCCAATATTATTGAGGCATTCAATTCACCTTCTGTGTATTTAGATGACTTGCTTAATACTGATAATATGTATGTCGAAGAAACAGCTGATAATATGTAATTTAAAGAAATTGCTGACAAAATCAACCCTAAAGAACTTAACAAAGCAATTTCTGCTAATACCGGAACTTCATGTTTGTTGTTATAATTGCATCTAACATTTATGACGAAATAGATGATTTTGTTTTTGACATTGTAAATTGTCTGTTTCTAGATTGCGATTTCTTTACTACTATGCCACGTGGGTGTCATATCTTGGCTTATTCATTTTACCTGGATATCTAGTAGCATTAGTGACTTCATTGACCGTAATAAAGTTCTAATTGCTAAACGTCTAAAACAAAGCTATCGATATCTTAACTTTGGAAAACATTTTCTAATTTTTAGCTTCAACACACTGAATTAATTTGTTAACATAATATTGGCTTGTAAAACAGCTGCTTTAGGAGGGACTATTGGACCAGAATTTTATTGTGATTTAATTTATAAACTCGAGAAAACTTTTGAAGGTCCTGATTTTTCTGAACATTTCAAAAACAATATTAACATTTACCATGCTTCGGACTGACGGCTGAACAACGATCAATCCTTACCCTTTAATAAATTTCTTGTACCCGATCTATCTCGTTGTGGTCGCACGTATCGTGGTTCAACTGATGGTTTTCCATCACGAAAACATACCTATATAATTTGGACCCCCTTTAACCCTACTTTTATATAGTAAAACTGAGGTTTACAGGGGTATACATTATTTCTTCTTTCTGCTCAAAAACATGCGGGTCTAACGAGTACCACAATCTATGTTTTGAGCAGAAATATGAAAAAATATCAGAATTTTTATCTGAAAACTTTCAGTTTTTGGTGTTGAAATTTTCAATATATTTGAATAGGCGTGTTTTTGTAATGGTGTAATTTAAACCTTATTTGGTGTATTGGGAGGGCTATGTACCGTGATTGTGGCCTTTCCTGTGTTATCCATATTTATATTAACTCTATAGCTGCGACTACCGTTGGCCAAATAGATATGACACGAAGTAGAACACTTTCTAATTTTCTTTCAGACAAAGTAAAATAAAAAAAAAGAGAAAATTTCCTACCAGACCGCATGTCCGCCAAGCAATGACTCAGATCAGCCTGCAAATGCACAGGGTGGTCAGAGTCATTGTGTTGCGATCTACGGGCAGCCAAACATCCAAGTTTTCTTTCCTGCACATCAAGCTCCTTCTGAAAAGAGGTCTATTCTAAACGGAATAAGTTTACTAGCAAAGGGGAGCAAGCTATTTACTTTTTGAGCAAACCCATTTTCGAGAAGGCAAAAACAGTTACATGTATATATAGCCTGACCGCAGTCAGATGCCGTTTGTTATGTTGTGGTGTATACCAACATCAAGCTAATGATAGATACATCTTTATCATATTGGTTTCTCATAAAATCAACGTAGCGTTTACGAAAAATAAATATATTATAGATGCAGCAAACTGTGTAGTCTTCAGAATATCTCAGTCGGTAAAACATCCGCTGTAAACCGACCAGTTGACTGTCATTAAATGAAATCGTGGGTTCGAATATCGCGAGATTGCTTGTTTTATCATCTAGTGAAATGTTTATCTATTCTCATTTTTTTTTTATTTTATTAATTTATAATTATGTTTTTTATTTTATTGTATTTTTTTTTTATTATCATTATTCAAATGTTCATTTTTTTTTTTTTTTTTTGTCATTTTATTAATTTTTTCAATACATTTATACAATTTGCATATGCCACATTTTCTAATAAGGCGTAAAATAAAATAGCTGTGTTTCCGCTAACCCGACCGACCCTGTATCAAACACCCGACTCTGCTATTTTTTATCAGTAAAAATGCAAAATAAAAAAAGTAAAGCACCGCCCTCAACAAAATACCTGTATTTTCATAAAATTACAGGCCCGACCCTGTTCTTTTCTGGAGAAAAATAGAAAAAGAAAGTTTCTCCTACCTACCGACCAAATTTTTTTCAGCATGTTAGCGGAAACACAGCTATTTTTTACGCCTAATGATATTAAAGCAAGACGTTCTCGTTCTAAGCGAAAACTTGCAAAACAATTGCATCATTCATTCGTGTTGACATAAAACTAAAGTCAGACAACCCTGTGTTCGATTTGTTACGGTCGCCTACTTTCGGCAACGATTTTTTCAATATTTCTTTCGGCCTGCTTAGAAAGGTAAATCATATTGACATGGAATAGCATCGCCGAAATTTTATATTATTCGCTCATTATTCTAAAATAAATCAAAACACGCGAGAGTATCTACCTTTGTTTACAATTTCCAGGTCCTAGGAAATACCGCGAGAGTTTCCGGATGTGTCGTGGGAACAAATTTACGTTAACGCGATTTCGCGGTAGCTCCCCTGATATCCACCCGTGTTTAACCCATTGTAGACTGAATGAACTATCCCATACTATATATTGAAAGATTCTAATTTCGATTTTAGGTATGTCATACTATGTGATTTAGATATATAATGATAAAATTGGTTAAACTATTTGCAAACAGGATCTACATTGTTGCCATACTATTATTTCTGACTGACACGCCTATAATGTCCAATCCTCAATGATAAGAAAGTCTACCTCAGACATTTAGGGGTGAAAGGATTAAATCGAATTGGATAGCCCTTCCCTAGCGATTTGTACTAAGTGGTTTGTGTAATAAAGGCATCCATCCTTACGTGTTTTAGGATTGGTTTTGATATTTTTAAGAACACAGTTAAGCACTGTTTTCAATACCGATCATCAATCTCTTTCGACATTCTAGTCATGTAAGTTGGCAAAGCCGATAATCTGTTGCCGCGGGCCTGGCTGGAGACAAATGACCGCACATATCTCTGGTTCTGTGATTGTGGCCTTTCCCGTGTGTCCCCATATTTATTTATTTATTTATTTTATTCGCCAGGAGATTAGCGGTCGCCAGAACATGAGAAAATGTACTGTCGGGGTAAATCAAACAGATCTGGCCAGCGAAAATATACGATCCCATCAGGAACTTTGCTATACTTCGTTTTGTTCAACAGTACACAATGATTCTATAAGCAGACAGTGAAGAGCAGATTGTGCGGATGCGCAGTGTGATCTGAGCCTTCGCTGTCCGCATATGACCAACATCACGAAAGCATACCTATATAATTTTGACCCTCTTAAACCCCACTTTTATATAGTAAAACTGGGGTTTACAGGGGTATACATTATTTTTCTTATTTCTGCTCCAAAAACATAGATTGTGGGTACTCGTTAGAACCGCCTCGTTAAACATAGACTGTGGGTATTCGTTAGAACCGCCTCAACGGGGCGGTTCTAACGAGTACCCACAATCTATGTTTATCGTGCAGAAATAAGAAAAAGATGTCAGAATTTCTATCTGAAAACTCAGTGTTTGGTGATGAAATTTTCAATATATTTGAATAGGCGTGTTTTCGTAATGAGATACGTTTACACATAGCCCAGCCCATATGCTAGTTTCTCCGTAAAAGTCCCCGTGTTGTTTTCCTTTTATGCCTAGGTGTCAAGTATTCTTTGCTTCCTATGCTATTTTATTGTACCATATTTACCCTTAATATTCGGACACAATGACTTCTTACCATGTTTGCCTTAAATCATTAACAAGTCTGGGCCCAGTTGTTCAAAGCTAACGATGTCGTTAGCTAACAATTCGTTAAAATTTACATCAAGTGATATGCAAATATGCTGAAATTTTTTGCTGAAAAAAATGTGAGTAGCTTTTGCAGTGCAAAAGCTACTCACATTTTTTCAGCAAAAAATATCAGAATATTGTATATTGAATCCGCTAAAACAGTTAACGAAATGACGCTTAACGAGCTCGTTAAGCTAACGATGCTTTGAACAACTGGGCCCTGATTTACTACCTCTTTATCTCTTCATGTGTCTTGAACCATTGGCTGAGTGGCAAACAGTGTATACTCTAAACAAACGCTACGTAATGCGGCGCCTCCTAATTCGGGTCTACATTGTTTGCTCAGGCCTGTCTGCCCAAGTATTTTAGGTAAATACGCATTACATATTTTGATTGTTCCTTCGATGCTTTGTGAAGGTCGCTGGTTGTAATTCTGTCCTTCCCTTGATAGGCTCTAGTGATCTCTAGTGCAGATTATATTTCATTTTCTTTGGGATCATTGGGCCCATTGTGGTATCTTTGATAATGGAGGGTGCTAGAGGGCGTAGGCAGTATTGCAAACTTCATGACCGATTATGAAGTCAATAAAACCTAGACTCCCATTTTCTATTCTGTAATGTGTTGTTTGTTACCAGAGGCAATGTTTTTTGACGTTTATTTTACTACACAGCAGCTGGTGTTAGTGTCGTGTGCCGGCCGTACCATGGTGCAGGTTATATTTCATTTCCTTTGGGGGTCATTGGGCCCATTGTGGTATCTCTGAAAAAGGAGTTCTGCTCATGTATACGCTAGAGGGCAGTGTTGCAAACTTCATTCATCACGAAAACACGCCTATATAATTTTGAACCCCATAATCCCCACTTTTATATAGTAAAACTGGGGTTTACAGGGGTATACATTATTTTTCTTATTTCTGCTCAAAAACATAGATTGTGGGTACTCGTTAGAACCGCCTCGGTGAGGCGGTTCTAACGAGTACCCACAATCTCTATTTTGAGCAGAAATAAGAAAAAATATCAGGGATTTTATTCTAAAAAAATCAGATTTTGGAGATAAAATTTTCTATATATTTGAATAGGCGTGTTTTCGTAATGACTGCTTATGAGGTGTCACAATAAAACCGAGATCCCATTTTCCCATCTGTAATGTGTTCTTTGTTTCCAAAGGCAATCTTTTTGACGTTTTTTATGTAACATACATAAGAGCTGCAACGTCAGATAGCATGCCTTCAGACATGTGCGCTCAGCGAAGATTCAGATCAGCATGTGCATTTTTTAAGCTGATCAGAATCTTCACTGAGTGCATTTTGGATGGACAAGGATGCAAAGTTTTTACATGCGGACAACGAAGACTGATCAGATGCGCCGGCTGATGTGAGGCTTCGTTAGGTGCATATGTAAAAATGTACATTTTCCCACGTTGCTACTCATGTGGAGTACCTTTTCACACATCAGTGTGTTCTTTCTTCTTATATCGGCATCACTGTGCGAAAACGATTCTAGGAGAGAACATAAGGCAAGACATTTAAAAGACATTTAGGAGAAGACATAATGCTTCTAAATACATGGGAGACCAAATTTAATCGATACACGCACCGTTTTATTGTCTATCCAGATTTCCAATTCTGTTTCTAATTTTAATTATTGATGTAATTAGACAAACTAAACAAGATTGTTTACACTAAAAATGTGATATTATCAGTGCATGTTTTGCAACGTATTCACCAGGGATTGGAAAATGTGTCTTGCCAAATACATGTGCGGACATTGAAACATGGTAAACATTCTGATCATTATTATGGCTACAAGCGAAATGCGTTGAATGCTGTAAGAAGTATTAAGGACTAAGCTCATAAGCGCTATGAACATCCCTAATACGAGGACGTGTCAATAAATAACCAGCCTATCCCATTTCCGATGGACCGAGATAGTCACGATTTTCATGCTTTGTTTCAATATATGATTTATACATGGGTACAAAATTACACGCGTATCGAGTCATTCTTTAATAAGATATTGAATGACAAACATGGCTAGTGATGCAAAGGCATGCTTTTCATCTATGGCTGAGTACCGTGCTGTAATTCGGTACTTGTATTTAAAAGGTAAAACAGGCAAGGAAATATACGGCGAGTTAGCCGATGTTTATGGGTCTTCTGCACCATCTTATGCTCAGGTTAAATTCTGGGTAGAGGAATTCAAACGCGGTAGAACGTCTTTAGAAGATGAAGCCCGGTCTGGACGCCCACTGGATGCCATCGACGTAGAAATGTGTAAGAAAGTTCAAGATCTGGTATACTCTGATAGGCGAATTTAGGTGGAAGAAATAGCGCAGGCATTAGACATTTCACATGGTAGCGTTTCAACAATCTTACATGATCGTTTAGGTATGCGCAAGCTAACAGCCCGTTGGGTCCCCAAATCCTTTAGCGATGAGCAAATGGCAACCAGAGCATCAGTATGCAGCGCCTTGTTGAAGCGTTTTACCTCAAAAGATGATTTTCTGTTGCGTCTGGTGACTGTAGATGAGACTTGGGTCTATTATTATGAGCCAGAAAATAAAGCTCAGAGTCGTCAGTGGGTTGGGCCTGGGTCCCCAAGGCCAAAGAAGTTCAAGACGCAACCATCTGCTGGCAAGGTGATGGCCACAGTATTTTGGGACACAAAAGGCATTATTATGTTGGCCTTTTTAACCAAGAGAAGTATAATACATGACTGTACTATGCAAACTTGTTAGACCAGCTGAGAACCGCCATCCGTGAAAAACGCCGAGGTAAACTCTCTAAAGGTGTTTTGCTGCAACAGGACAACGCGAGAGTCCACACTTGCAAAGTTGCAATGAATGCTGTAGAGCGAAACGGGTATGAATTAATACCACATCATGCCTATTCGCCTGACCGAGCTCCTAGCGACTTCTTCGTAATTCCAAACTTGAAAAAGGATATCCGTGGACTTCATTTCCGGTCTGATGAAGAAGTCGTGACAGCAGTTGAGGAGTGGGTCAATGGAAAGGACCCTGACTTTTTCAGTATTGGCTGATGGCATTTGAACACCGTTGGTCTAAGTGCATCACACTAGAGGGCAATTACATCGAAAAAGAAGAGGTGGATCTCAACCGGAAATAAGTTAGGCTGGTTATTTATTGACTCACCCTCGTAGAATGCGCGAACCCTTCGTGGCTTTGTCTTGAACGTTGCTCGATAGCCAAATTATCTTTCTGTATCTTGTTTCACAGTTCGTACATTCGTATCCCAACTGAGAAATGTCTGTATAATTGCAGCGTATGGACTTGTGCATCTGATTTTACAATGACTGTTGCATTTATTAGCATCGTTGGTTTTCTTATACTTTACAAAACAATAGTCAGTTTTAGATAATCCAACATTTTTTTTTTCTGTCCGCTTTATCACAAGAACTTCCGAATAATTTCTGACCTTCCGGATTTCACGGTTTTACTATATAAGATGTGAAATGGGTTTGCCTGAATTCCAAATACATGCAGCATTTTACAGATAACCCTCTTTATACCGACATTCGACAGAACGACAAAATTCGTTATGATGACAAGTTGCTTAAGATGAAACAATTAGTCACAAATTGTGCAAGACTATTGTATTTCATACTTTAAAGAAACATGTGCTTTGGATATTTGTTAGTGTCGCCTCATTGTATCTTAAACTTTAAAGAAACATGTTTTGGATATTTGTAAGAATCGCCTCATTGAGGCGATTCTAACAAATATCCAAAACGTATGTTCTATGAGTAAAATAAGAACAAAACAAGACCTTTCTTACATATCAATCTGCTCATAAAGTATTCTGTACAACAGCAAACACATTTTAATGGCAACGTCTTTGGGAACAAATGCTGTCGTTGTGACGAGGGTTCACTGTATTTGCTTTCAGGTTCACTGTATACTATAGAAAATACCTATGACTGAGGCTATAGAGGATCTAACGGCTCGGATGCCCAGACCAAGTCTCATCTTCGGTATTCGCATATGGTATTACGGCATTATTCTCACGTTTCTCATAGTGCGTATGCCTATCTGATACAAGAAACGGGACGATACTCTAGAGACAAGACACATCTTTGCAATTTACAATAGCAAACATAGTGCAGAAAATGTCCTGGAAGAGCCACATTTCAGAACATAGTCTACCACATTACGAAAACATGGCTATTCAAATATCCTGAAATTTTTACCACCAAAAAAAATGGAAATTTTCAGATAAAAAATTCTGATATTTTTCATATTTCTTCTCAAAACATGGATTGTGGGTACTCGTTAGAATCGCCTCGATGAGGCGGTTCTAACGAGTTCCCAAAATCTATGTTTTTGAGCAGAAATAGAAAAAACTAATGTATACCCTTGTAATCCCCAGTTTTATGTATAAAAGTGGGGTGTAAGGGGGTCAAATTTACATAGGCATGTTTTCGTGATGAACAGCACCCTGAGGAAGAGACAACAAACCATGACAGACAGCAATGTCATGGTTTATTTATGTTTCTCGTTTGTGTATAATCAGGGTCTACAAACAGTGTAGACCTTGATCAGATGCCGCTAAACGCGGCATCTGATCAAAGTATACACAGTTTGTCACTTATCAAGGAGGTTTTAAACAAATTTTGTTTGTAATATAAGTACATAACGTGCACTTGAATTGTATAAAATTTAACTGCCTATACTCTACACACCCTGACATTTTATTTCGAGTACAATAAAAATGTGACAGAATGAACAAACTTCCCATCGTCTGCGTCGTGGATCGAACAAAAACCGCTTGACTCCAAGTTCCACATCTTCACAGGTTCCTATAAAAGCCAGCTTGTACGGTATGCTATATACCCATATAGTAATAATTTTACCCACACAATTGTTCGTCTATTATCTTTTAGTAATGGAAACACTGCTTCCGCTCAACAATTGATATGCATTTGAAGTTTCCAATAAAATGCAAAACGCCTCAACCCCTTCATTCCAAGCTTTCTGAAATGGACTCTTCCCTCCTTGAATTAGGACATGTCCAATGATGCAAATAGGGGGGTGTCAGTCTAAAATCAAAACCGTAATAATTATTGCAAACAGTGTAGATCCTGGTACGGCTTGCAACGAGCCGTCTCATTTGGATTTATACGGTTTGCACATGTGTCTGTTTCGGTCTGCAAGGCTGAAATGGTTAACATATAAATACGTTATTGACCTTAACCTTTGCGGACAGTCTAGAAAGAGATCAGATGTCAGAGCACGTGGCATCTAATTAGCATTAAACTAACAATTGAGAACATGATAAGGCGGCTTATCTGGATACATAATGCGCCCGACCAACTTACACTATGGATGGGTCCACCGAAGGTTGTTGGGCATCAGATACACGTCTTTGTACAGATGACGTGACGTTAAACACACTAAAACATAAGATTAAGTTGTTAAACGAGTACATTTCTAAACTGTTCAAGAAAAACTTATTATATTATTATATAGATCTAGCTTCCGTAACCAAATGATTTAGATGTATCCAATTTTAACTAGAAATACTGAACTGTCTATACAATTCGGGGAATATCCACAATAAATGATAATTTATACAATTGAATGTTATTATCTAAGTATACAAATGCAATACAAATAAAAAAAATGTTACAATCATAGATGTACGTATTTTACGAAAATTAAAATCTAAAATATTGATTATCATTTTTTATAATATTGCATCACCTACACAACAAATCATTCAAAAACTGTCACTTCTTTTTTTTTAATTACGAATGTAGTATCTTAACTGTAAGGCAACAAAAAATCATGACGATATTATGACGATATTAAAATAAAAATATAAGTGTTCATACCCAGGAAATGTCACAATTGCGAAGCACAGCCCTTCTGAGGCACCAAAAGAAAGAAAGATGAGGAAAAATAAGGACACCACATATGAAATTATAGAGGCACAAACAAAGAATAACCGCAACAAAGGAACCAACCTAGAACGGTCAGCTGGAAAACAACTGAAGCCTTAAACTACCATATTCGACCTAATTACCGCACCGTGCGCTCAGTTTTTCCACAATTATTGGGCAAACTTGTGGTAAAATATGTATCCATCTATACTTAGGGTACATTTAAAAAAAGCTCAGCGAAGGACTCTTATGCGATGTTTTTGTGTGTTTGTGTGTTTGTGTGTGTGTGTTTTTTTTGTGTTTTTTTTTTATTATTATAATTAATTATAATAATAATAATAATAATAATAATCTGATTTTTTATAAATCATATGTTGTGGGTACTCATTTGAATTGCATCGACAAGTCGATGCAATTCAAATGGGTACCCACAACATATGCCTTAATAAAGAAGTAGACAAAAAATACACTGACTGTAATCTGAAGATTACTGAATTGCTTGACTGTGCGCTTATAGGAGCATGTGCGGTAATTAGGTTGACTATGGTAGTTTTATTCGCGCGAAACCTCGCTCTTTATTCTGAGGCAGTTCCAAATTACAATATATGTAGGGTCCGCACAGGGATCCTCTACTTCAACTGTGAACCATCACAGTGAAACACATAATCAAAAAATACTGTACTGAAACAAAGCAAATGGCGCAATGGTGATCTGAAGTCAGAAAACAAGAAAACCACAAACAGAGCCACGATGAGCCCGACCACAGACGCCGATACAATACAATAAATAAGATAAATTATCATTTTGAACGCTGCGGTGATCAAGTGCACGTAACGGTGGTCGAAACAAAGCTTAGGAGAAATTTAAATGAAGTTATGCAAGAAAGGCCACAATCACATTGCACAACCTACCCGTACACCAAAAGAAAATGAGATGAACAAACAATAGGAAGACTGGGTAAATGCACAAGCTAATCTGGTTTTTCGATCTTGTTCGAAGCTGTACACTTTATTTAGCGCAGCATAGGCGTGTCCCTGGCGTCTTACATAATATTTGCACAACGTCGCATCAACGTCGATGCAACGTCATGAGGTTGTATCGACGTTAATGCCACGTTGTTGCAACACTGCGCGGCCGGAGGGTCGAGTGCTCATGTTAGCGGTTTCTGTTCTGACCTAAAATATTGGGGCAGACATTTCTGCAAAACCCCGTACACCCAACAAAACTGTTCCAACTATATGTATGATAAGGCTGCATTTATTGCTGTTCTGCATGTTGTAGTCATACTATTAAGTAATCAAGTGAGTTAAACCCTTCTCTTGCTGAACACGACATGCCCTGTTTTAGCAAACAGTGTAGATCCAGATCAGTTGGCTTCAGCCAAATGATCTGCTCAGCAAACAGTGTAGTTCCTGATCAGTTGGCTTTTGAAGAAGCCAACTGATCTGGATCTGCACTGTTGGTCATTAAATATGTGAATTTCTATCAAAAACCCGGATCAAGTAATCTGACAGGTTGGAAATTAGAAGTGGGCGTGGTATCTTAATTCATTCAGCATGACAAAGGTTAAGGGATATGGATACACTTTCAGGGGAGGGAAATCACAACTGTTTAACTTCCGTCTGAAAAGGGTTCTACTCTAAAAATAACTTGATTGCTCCCCATTGGTAGTATTTATTTTTCCTTTTAGATTAGACCTTTTTTTTATAATTGATTTTGGTGTGCAGAAAAGCAAACAGCCAGTCCTAAAAGTTACCTCAAAGTTGTCTCCCCGGTTAAATGTTGCCGTAAAATAACCAAATGTATCAAGTCTCCTTAATCAATGTTTAGAAAAAGAAGTGTAAGGTCTTCCAATGAGCCACCTTATGACAAAACCAACCAAATGGCATGTGCGCCCAGCGAAGAATCAGATTAGCCTGGGCTGCCGCCCAGTCTAATCAGATTTTTCGCAGCGCACTCTATGGATAGCTCAGGCCAAGCTTGCTTCATGTGGACAGTGAAGACTATGATAAGACTGGGCGGATACCCAGGTTGATCTGAGTTTTCGCTGGCAGAACATGACATTTCGTTGGTTTTGTCATGAGGTTGCTCAAAGTTTAGTATATTTACGTTATATTGTCAGTTTGACTTCATCACAAGCGGCGGACTACGTTTCTTTGCTCTTCGCATTATACAAGGTAAAGTTTCTTTAAAACTTTTCCTGAAGTTCTTTGAGAACAAAGCGTATAAAATTGGATTGAGCGCAGAATTTATGTAAAGAACTATGAACGAGCAAGGAGACATATACACGTCTATAGCGTGTGGCAAGGAAAATATATTCCAAAAATGGTTAAGGACTTTTAGGTGATGTGGAAGTACACAAACAGAGAACGAAATAACAATTGCTGTCAAGAGACGAACAACTTTCTTTCTTGCCCGTGCCACCTTTCTGGAACTCTCAATATGCGCTTGTCTGTAACGTACAAGCGGCCTTTTCGGCGAAAGAAAACTGAGCTGATCATCGAAGACTTTATGTTCCTCGGGACTTATTTGACTGTCTTCATCAGTGCTGTTGTTTCGAGGCGATCCTGTAATGAAACATGCGAATTCCTGTTGTGAAGGTCGGGACTGAAAAGCGCAAATGAGCGTGAGAGTTCCCTTTTTGTTTAGA
Organism: Anodontia alba; assembly: GCA_964016985.1. Lineage (NCBI taxonomy): Eukaryota > Metazoa > Mollusca > Bivalvia > Lucinida > Lucinidae > Anodontia > Anodontia alba. The sequence goes on along the minus strand of OZ024825.1, from coordinate 117,433,140 downwards.
ACAGTGATGGTATTGTCGGGCTTAAAGACATCTTCCTTCTCTGAACTACTGGTTGCCTGTTGTTCGGAAAGACATCGATGCTCATCCACAGCGGCTTCACTAGAACTCTTGTTTGATCCGGAATGTATCGGAGATGCGCGATGCGATCCTGTTGAACAACTAAGGACAGAACATTTTTTGCTGTCGCTGAAACTTTGAAGACGTAAAGCAGACACTATGGTTGTAGTCCAAAGAGCTTTCCCAATTCTGTAGTATATCATTCCTATCAACCCGAGGGGAATAATATACCAGACTATCATATTTGCAACGCTTAGTCCTTTCAGTCCAGACAAATTGTCCACATCGAAATAGCAAAATTGTACATTGAAGGTAGGAAATTCGATAGTGTCATATAATACGAGATATGGAACACTGTATGAAGTAGCTATCACCCAGATGATTATTTGTATGGCGATTAGTTTTCTGCGTGTCATAAAGTGCCTGGCTTTCAATGGATGCACTATAGCTATATATCTTTCCACTGCTATTATGGTAAGGATCAAAATGGAGGCTGTGTAACTGACATTCCAAATATAGTAGTAGATCTTGCACATCGCCTGTAAAATACAACAGGAATATCGTTGATTACATGAATCGCAAAACACAATCGTAACCCTGTCGCATAACAGCCATTAGTAAAACACGTCTATTCAAATATACTGAAAACTTTACAACCAAAACAGGAAAATTTTCAGATAAAAAATTTCTGATATTTCTCATATTCCTGCTCAAAACATAGATTTTGGGTACTCGTTAGGACAGCCTCGGTGAGGCGGTTCTAACGAATACCCACAATCTATGGTTTTTTTTAGCAAAATAGGAATGAAATCATGTATACCCCTGTAAACCCCAGTTTTTTTCTGTATAAAAGTGGGCTTTAAGGGGGTCAAAATTATATAGGCATGTTTTCGTGATGATTTCTTAGAAAATATCGCCGGGGCTACAAGAGCCTTTGTTTACACAAGGTTTAAGTGCTGTAGCTACCTGTATCTATAAAAAATTATTTTGGCTTCTGATTTTATATTAATCAACTATTTGCAAGTAACTAAATAACGTCACTGTTCATTTGTGACGTCATCTGCGTTAGGCTTAATTCACGTCATTAAAAATAAAACCCAAACCCAAAACCCAAATCCAAAATGGCATCCTGCAACCTTTATATTCAAAAATGGTATGGCGTTTGTCTGACAGTTGCCAGGAAAGTTCGAAGAATTAGAAGAAAATTCGATATACTATATCATTTGCCATAATTACTGTCAGTATAAGGACACCGAGGCAAACAGTGTAGACTTAGATCAGACATCGCAGAACGCGGCGCCTGGTCAGGATCTACAATGTCTGCCACTCAACGCATGTGTATGGCTAATGGTAGCAAATTTTACATACATTCCCAGGCAGTGTAAACGCAACAGTATGGAGATATACCGGAAAATGCCACAGTCACGTTGTTTATATGTTGTATTTTGCTGGGAACCTTTTGATATCCAGTGTTCCTACTGCATCAATTTCCACAACTACCTCATCCCTAAATTACTTTGACCTCAGAGTACTTAAAATATGTATGAGCGGCCAACAAATGTCGCATACCGACAAACACATTCTGCGCAAAGGTTATAATAATTGCTAAGTGCTAATTGCCGGTAAACGTTCTACAATAGCCTACTACATCGAGTTATGATACATTTTAAAATCTTTTTTAATGAAGTCAGCCGTTTGTGATTACTCCAGGATACTGCTAATTGTTATTACTGCAAGGAAATTTCTCAAACATAAACCAAATGAACCCGCAATGTTAAAAAGGTATTCGAGGCAAATGCTAACAGTGATACATCCAGATCCGCCTGCGAAGCTGCATACTCTTATAAGGGCGTCTGCTGCATGCCAATATATGCTACTAAGTATTGGTTCTGCAAGCGGGCAAACAAATGCTCAAATCAGACTGCGCAAATACACTGGGTGATCTATGGCTTCACTGACCACATATTTTTCCCGAACACATTTAGCAGGCAAGTGTTGTACGACAACTTCAACATTTCGATAGGTCATGGTTGTTTATTAAGCCCGAGTTGTTTCAAAGCTATATTATGCGAAAAAAGTGCATCCGATTGATTACAATACACCAGTTTACTGACGTGGCCTTCTGTCGTTTTATTCCTCAGTATATAGACATACATGAATTCCGACAAATCGCCAAATAAGATCTTTTCAAGAACAGTGGTTACAGGAAGAGAAATGTTTGTTGTTGTTTTCTATTTACTTTTAAGAAGCAGTTTTTATTCATTACGAAAACACGCCTATTCAAATACATGTATATTGAAAATTTTACAACCCAAAAAACGAAAATTTTCAGATAAAAATTCTGATATTTTTCATACTTCTGCTCAAAACATAAATTGTGGGTACTCGTTAGAACCGCTTCGCTGAGACGGTTCTAACGAGTACCATAATCTATGTTTTTTAGCAGAAATAAGAAAAATAATGTATACCTCTGTAAACCCCAGTTTTACTATATAAATGTGGGTTTGAAGTGGGTCAAAATTATATAGCATGTTTTCGTAATGTGGGGATTTTATTTAGGATTTATTGTTTGCTTTGTTGCAAACCAATCCCCTTCAGGAAAGATGTCTCATCTAATGGGAAAGCATTTGCTCCCGAGTGTGGGCGAATTTCTTCGTTCTAGAATCGTAAAAATATAAAAGGTTTGCCTTTGGAAACAAAGAACAGACAAAAATACAAAAATCGGAGATTCGATTTTATTAAGTTTCTTCATAATTAACAGTGTTGTTTGCGAGGCTGTATACGCCACCTAGTACCGGCTTAAGTGTACTCGATTTTCAAAGTAACCAGAATGGGATCAATGATTCTAAAGGAACTAAAACATAATCTGCCATTACGAAAACACGCCTATTCAAATATATAGAAAATTTCACCTCCAAAAACTAGAAAATTTCCGATATAAAAAACTCTGATATTTTTCACACTTCTGCTCAAAACATAGATTGTGGGCACCCGTTAGAACCGCCTCGACGAGGCGGTTTCAACGAGTACCCACAATCTATGTATTTGAGCAGAAATAAGAAAAATAATGTATACCCCTGTAAACCCCAGTTTTACTATATAAAAATGGGGTTTAAGAGGGCCAATATTATATAAGCATGTTTTCGGGATGACTATGGTGAAAATGATCCTTTTCAACAAGTTCGAGTGAGATGCCTCACCTGAAAGTGTATCAATTCCTCTTAAAACATTAAAGACTGAATAAACTCTCCCAAACTATTCATTAGAAGAGACTATTTTCGATTGTAGTCACGTCAGGCTTTACGATGTAAATATTCCTAAAGAAAATTAGTTGAACTATTTGCAAACAGTGGAGACCCTGATCAGACGCCGCGTTGTGTGGCGTCTGATCTGGGTCTATACTGTTTACTAGTTACCCGTTTAGGAGTCTCCATGGGTAAAATTCATTCCTCTTAAACTTGAATCAGGCTAGATCTTAACGTTATTATGCGAATGAAATGCATTCATTTAATTACTATTCACTGACTTTTGTCATGTTGCTGCTGGCCATATTCTGCTCTTGTGTAACCATTGGTTTCTCACAGCTACTCTCATCTAATCATCATCCGGGAGTTATGAACATTTATATGACGGTTGCTGATGATGCCTAACTGGTTAGTTGCTGATGATGCCTAACTAGTTAGTTGCTGATGATGCCTAACTGGTTAGTTGCTGATGATGCCTAACTGGTTAGTTGCTGATGATGCCTAACTGGTTAGTTGCTGATGATGCCTAACTGGTTAGTTGCTGATGATGCCTAACTGGTTAGTTGCTGATGATGCCTAACTAGTTAGTTGCTGATGATGCCTAACTGGTTAGTTGCTGATGATGCCTAACTAGTTAGTTGCTGATGATGCCTAAATGGTTAGTTGCTGATGATGCCTAACTGGTTAGTTGCTGATGATGCCTAACTAGTTAGTTGCTGATGATGCCTAACTAGTTAGTTGCTGATGATGCCTAACTAGTTAGTTGCTGATGATGCCTAACTGGTTAGTTGCTGATGATGCCTAACTAGTTAGTTGCTGATGATGCCTAACTGGTTAGTTGCTGATGATGCCTAACTAGTTAGTTGCTGATGGTGCCTAACTGGTTAGTTGCTGATGATGCCTAACTGGTTAGTTGCTGATGATGCCTAACTGGTTAGTTGCTGATGATGCCTAACTAGTTAGTTGCTGATGATGCCTAACTAGTTAGTTGCTGATGATGCCTAACTAGTTAGTTGCTGATGATGCCTAACTGGTTAGTTGCTGATGATGCCTAACTAGTTAGTTGCTGATGATGCCTAACTGGTTAGTTGCTGATGATGCCTAACTAGTTAGTTGCTGATGGTGCCTAACTGGTTAGTTGCTGATGATGCCTAACTAGTTAGTTGCTGATGATGCCTAACTGGTTAGTTGCTGATGATGCCTAACTAGTTAGTTGCTGATGATGCCTAACTGGTTAGTTGCTGATGATGCCTAACTAGTTAGTTGCTGATGATGCCTAACTGGTTAGTTGCTGATGATGCCTAACTAGTTAGTTGCTGATGATGCCTAACTGGTTAGTTGCTGATGAGCCTAACTGGTTAGTTTGGCCCAGAAGAGTTTCCCAGTAAGCATTCTTTATAAATCTACAGCGGGCCGTTATCGGACCGTCAGGGTAGCTGACGGGCCGATAACGGCCCGCTGTAGATTTATAAAGAATGCTAGCTGGGTTAATACTTCAGCTGGTTTCATTTTGTATATGTTGTGCTTGCCCTTAAGGGTAATTTCTTTTAGATTCTAGCTATCATTTTAACAGTGAAAACTGGAAGTCAAGTGTATTTTTTCGTGTTATTAGCTCGCCGAGACTATGTTCCTGGAGAGCTTATGTTGTCACTCAGTCGTTGACGTCGGTGTCTGTCCGTGTCCGTTTCCATGTCCGCATCTGCGTCGGCGTCGGCGTCCGCGTTAGCACAATGTTTAATTTTTCAAAGGTCGCATAGTTTTTTTTTAATTAGTTAAGGTATAACGTCTCCCCATACATCACCATAGTGCAGATTAAGATTATATTTAATTTCCTTTGGGATTATTGGGCTCATTGTGGTATATTTGGAAATGGAGTTCTGCTCATGTATACGCTAGAGGCGTAAGCAGTGTTGCAAACTTCATTACAGCTTATGAAGAGTCTCAATTAAAGCCATTTTCTAATCCGTAGTGTGTTCTTTGTTTCCAAAGGCAATCTTTTTGGCGTTTATTTCATATTTGACCTACGCTTAGGTTAAGGTCAGGTCATACTTTGTCATTTAAATCCATGCTCGAGTTCTGTGTTTAAGTTTTGAAAAGTGTTCGTAACTGCTGAAGTATTCAAGATACCGCTTTAATATTTGGCACTCTCCAACCCTTAGGGTAAGTCCTTTCCATAGCACACACCCCTTCCACAGTTTTACTTTCTGTCTAGGTCAAGGTCAGGTCCTAACTTGTCATTTACAGTTGTGTTTAAGCTTTGACAAGTGTACATGACTGCTGAAGTATATAAGATATAGCTTTCATATTTCATCCCCACCAACCTAAGGGAAGACGTTTCAATCGCATATACCCTATCCCTCAATTTGACATTTTTCCGACATCAAGACCAGGTCATACTCTGTCATTTACAGCTATAGTTAAAAAAGGTTAGAGAAAAGTCCAGGGAGTACCACAATCACAAACCGCAGCCCTTCCAAGACACCAAGAGGAAGAGGAAACAGACAAAACCACCCAAGCGCAAATCGAACAAACGTACGAAAAGCACTAAGATTAGCTCTCTCTTCCCCAGCGAGGTAATCGCAATGCTAAAAGGACTGAAAAACATAAGATTAAAATAACACAAGGCAAGACTTAAAACAAATCGCCTCGTAGAATAAACCACAAAGCAACAAAGAGTAAGACTAACACTGGGACCACCGCCTTAGAACGGTCAGTAGTATAAACCACCGGCTGTGTGTGTGTGTGTGGGGGGGGGGGGGGGGGGGGGCGGTTAAAGCAGTTTTAAGTTTAAGTTCTGCATTTCATCTTTACTATCTAAATATTGTTTTCATATCCGATTACCCCTTTCCGACGAGCTGCGTTGTCTTCTGATAATTCTTGTTTTAATTTTAGTGGAATGTAAAATGCGTTCTGGTTAGAAATTTCACCTTTTGCATAAGGGAAATGTTATGCTTTCAAGCGTGCAACTGTTAAAATTGCCTTTGACTCCATTCTGAAAAGCTGTCTGTCCTTAAAGGCAAATCATCCATTTAGTGTAGACTCGTTTACAGGAGATTTGTGTGCGGGAAAACATACAGGCAGTTTCTCTGTCTTGTAAACAACAGCAAATTTATTCTGTCCTTGTCTTTGCTATTTATTCAACAAAGATTTCATCTATAGTTAGAAGATTTAAGACGAATAGCAATTGAGCCGTAACATGAGAATGCGTACCGACATATGCGCCCAATGGCAACTCAAACCAGCTTGCGCATCCGCGCAGTCTGTTCAGAATCTTCGTTGTCCGCATGTAGAAACTTTACATCCTTGGCTATCGCAAAATGCGCCCAGCGAAGATTCAGATCAGACTGCGCGAAAGCGCAGGCTGATCTGAATCTTCGCTGGGCACATGTCCGAAGATATGTTTTCTGACTGCTGCTCATTTGTAGTCGCAGACTAGCATTTACGCCCACAACATGTTAAAGACCAATATAAACAGATGACAACTTTCTCATACCGGAATAACCTTTACTCTGCAGATAACAGTATACACATAGAGATCACTGATCAGGGACTGCAATGCTTTTTATTCCACCAGCACTTTAAGACACATATCAGGAAAATTACTTTAGTATATGTGCGCCCAGCGAAGATTCAGATCAGCCTGCGCATTCGCGCAGTCTGATCTGAATCTTCATTTGGCGCATTTTGGATAGCCAAGGATGTAAAATTACTTCATGCGGATAACGAAGACGCTGATCAGACTGCCCAGATACGCAAGCTGATTTTAGTCTTCGCTGGGTACACGTGTCCACAGGTACGGTTTCTCATTTTGCGACGCATATGAACGTGTTCATTTAAAGACCAGTATGGTAAAGGAATAAAGTCCTCGACTGTTTAAGGTAATTATGGTTATTCACCGTGTTTATTCTAAAATAGAAGCAATCTCAGCGGTCATTATTTACATAGCGATTTTCGTACTACAAAATTAATTTCTGTAGGCATGCAAGCGTATTGGAACAAAATAGGCCAAAAACAGGACAGGCTAATACATTCTTTCATCTCAAGAACATTTAGGCTAGAAACAGAAACCGCCCTTTGAATGATTAGATGTTAGTTGAGTTTATTTTGTAGCGAGACAAAAGGAGATCACAGAATATAGAGATTGTTAGCATATTGAGTATTTAGATTGTTGATAAAAAAGAATTTCTAGGTTAATAAACTCGTCATTAATTTTAACGACACATGAACTTGAACCCGTGGTCATTTTAGTAAAGAACTTCGTTCATTCCGATTTGCAATGCCATTATTATTATTTTTTTTATTTTTTATTTTTTTATTTTTTTAGTTTTTATTTTTTTTTTTTGCGAATTTTTTTTTTTTTTTTTTTTTTTTTGCTACGAATGTACTCTTCTAACATCCGATCATTCAGATTTCAGATTTTGTCTACAGTAAAACTTCATGACTCGAACATCAATGGCTCGTTTACCGTGGCTGATTCCAACTCATTTTGAGTCCATAGGAAAGTCTTCCTCCAGCTCAATAAAACAAATATTAAGGGACATTTTGGGGAATTTTTTTCTTGTTTCATTAGGAAAATGTATGTTGTGTGTACTCATTAAAATCGTCTCAACATACCAATATTTTATAGAGGATCGAAAACATATTCCTAAATTATCCTCAGTTGCCTCCTGGCCTGGCGCTATGAATAACCCTCAAAGGCTGGAATTACCTCTGTCTGGAACAAATTTCCATGGTCCTAAAAATGTCGAGCAATTGAAGTTTGACTGTATACAATATCAAGTACAGTGTACCCTCGTTACAACGGCAACATTAATTCCCAAAGATGTCGCCATTAAAATGAGCTTGTTGTTGTACAGAATACTTAATGGACAGAATGATATGTAAAAAAAAGGCCATGTTTTATTCTTATTTCCTCATAGAACAATATGTTTTGGATATTTGTTAGAATCACTTCACTGAGGCGATTCTAACAAATATCCAAAACATATGTTGCTTGAAGTTTTAATGCAATATTCTTGCATAATTTCTCATTAACTGTCACCTCTTGAGCGAAGGTTACTTGACATTCAAATTGTCACTATATAATGAATTTTGTCGTTTTGTCGAATGTCGGTAAAAAGAGGATTGTCTGTACTACGAAGCTCGAAGACTGTACATACTGTGAATGTTTACATATTTGCTCGTCGGGGTTCGAGCGCTGAGCTTTTAGGGTTGACGTGTAAAATTCTATAATGGAACGACCTGGCAATCGTTAAAAGTATTAAAGATATCCAGGAAATGCTACAATCAAGCACAGCCTTCCAGAGACATCAAACGACGTAGAGATGGGAAATAATGATCAAACAAAGCGGCAGATGTAAAATAACTGACGTATGAAGAAAGAAAAAGCAACGAGCAATAGAAGAATCCGCTTTTGGAAATGCCAGCAGGAAACAAAAACAAGTGGGGAGGGGGATTGGGGCGGGCGGGGCATCAACCATTTTTTTTTCTGCATGAAACCCTTATCTCCAGTAGCAGTTCAAGATATTGTACATAACAAATGAAAGTACAAACCAAAGGATTGAATTTAACATACATTATTTATAGAAGTGTTATCTCTCTATTAAACGTAGTGTGCGTTCACAGACTGACTAGAACTGTATATGCCGTAATGTGAAAAAACGTATTTTCTAACATGTGCGCTCAACGAAAACTCAAAGTAGCCTGCGCATCCGCGCACTCCATTAGGAAAACACGCCTATTTAAATATACTGAAAATTTTACCACCAAAAAATGAAAAATTTTCTGATAAAAAAATTATGATATTTTCACATTACTGCTCAAAACATAGATTGTGGGTACTCGTTAGAACCGCCTCAGCGAGGCGGTTCTAACGAGTACCAACAATCTACGTTTTTGAGCAGAAATAAGAAAAATATTGTATACCCTGTAAACCCCAGTTTTACTATATAAAAGTGGGGTTTAAGGGGGTCAAAATTGTATAGGCATGCTTTCGTGATGCTGGCCAGTCTTCATTGTCCACATGAACAAACTTAGCATCATTTGCTATCCGAAATGCGCCCAGTGAAGATTCTGGTCACACTCTGCGAATGTGCAGGTAATCGTAATTTTCACTGGACGCAAATTACCAAAGATACGTATTCTGAAGTTCTGGCTCATATGGCCTTTTCATACATCACACACCTATATAATTTTGACCCCCCTTATACCCCACTTTTATACAGTAAAACTGGGGTTTACAGGGGTATACATTATTTTTCTTATTTCTGCTCAAAAACATAGATTGTGGGTACTCGTTAGAACCGCCTCGGCGAGGCGGTTCTAACGAGTACCCACAATCTATGTTTTGAGCAGAAATATGAAAAAGTATCAGAATTTTTATCTGAAAACTTTCAGTTGTTGGTGGTGAAATATTCAATATACTAGAATAGGCGTGTTTTCATAATGTATTTGGATTTAACTCTAAATGCTTAGTATTCTCCAAACAAACAGAACTTAGCAACACCGTAGCGTCTGATCAGGACTTTTTCTACAGGCCTGAAGTACTTTTACTTGCACTATTAAACTGAAATAAGGTTGTTACTAAATAATATGCGACCAGATAGTTAACGGACTACGCTTCTGATTTCCACAAGTAAAATATCTTGAGAGAAATGACACAACAGACACGCAAAGTTGCGACAGTGTTGCATAAACGTCGATGCAACGTCAAGACGTTGCAGCAGACGTTGCAGCAACGTTAATGAAACGTTGTTTAAGAAATAGATCAGCTCTAGCAGTGATTTGTTGAGTAATAAATCACTGTTTGGAGGTCAGTTGTAAAGTAGATCAAATCACGAGCGCGGAGCGCGAGTGATTTATCTTCTTACAACTGACCGACAAACTGTGATTTATTACTCAACAAATCACGCACAAGAGCTGATCTATTTCGATTCTAACACACATAGAAAACGACGAAAATGTAATTGTATCCTTTAGATTTTTCAAACTTTCCGCCATCGAATAAAGAAATCCCGCCAAAAGTTTTGACTGTAACGCTGACGTTTACATGCATTTCTAACGTTGTTGAAGTGAGAAAAACGACGTTACACCGTCTAACGCCGTGGAAACGATGACTGACGTCAGCAAAGAGTCAACATGACGTCGGAATGGCGCCAGATAGCGTCGCGCGCTTCCGCCCAGTGATTTATTGCATAATATATCACTGAGTTTAACCATTGGCTATATAGGCGAGGAGTGTTAGAATTAAACATAATGTACCCGCTTGGGAGTTTAAGATATTGTATATTACCCTTCCTAGTATCCATGTTGGAGAGAGGAATGTTGAAAGATTCGGTAACACACAGAATACACCAACACACAAGTCGGCAACTGCCAGATTGGCAAGGAAAAAGTTGGTCATACTTCTTAAACGTTTGCTTCGTCCGATAGCAAAGAGTACCAACATATTCCCTGAAAGTACACAAATACATTTTAATGACTAAATATAAGTCGTCCGTAATAATAGAAGAACTCAAACAATTTATCCTAAGTATTGGATCAGCTACACTTCATCACACTGCAGCGCATGCGTATTCGCCATCTCAAGTTTCAACCGTATTTTTCAAAACTATTAGGACTCCGTTTTATACATGAACG